>PVJA010000792.1:120624-149234 GCA_004027025.1 Myocastor coypus | reverse complement strand
TTTTTTTTTTTTTTTTTTTTTTTTTTTTTTTTTTTTTTTTTTTTTTTTTTTTTTTTTTTTTTTTTTTTTTTTTTTTTTTTTTTTTTTTTTTTTTTTTTTTTTTTTTTTTTTTTTTTTTTGTCTTTTTGAGACAGGGTCTTGTTATGCAGTTCAGGCTGGCCTTGAGCTCACTTTTGTAGCCCAGGCTGGTCTTGAACTCACACCGATCCTCCTGCCTCAGCCTCCCGAGTGCTGGGATTACAGGCATGCACCACCACACCCGGCTCATATTGCCCTTTTAGTCTTCTCTCTCCACAAAAATGAATTATTCCCTTTGTCCTGCTCCTCTGCTTTATGCATACTTAACACCACTTTTGAGAAATAACTCATGTAACAGCCTTTTAGCTCTTTGTACTATTAAGTACATAATTTAGTGGTTTTTCAGAAGTCAGTTTTAAAACCATCACCAATTTTCAAATATTTTTGCCATATGCCAAAGAAACTGTATACCCAATCACTCCCTCCCCAATAGCCACTGGCAATCACTCATCTACTTCTTTTCTGAAAATTCCATTTATACATGGAATCATACAGTATGTCATTTTTTGTGCCCAGTTTGTTTTACCTATGGATCAGCACCACTTTTATAGCTGAGAAATTCTCCTCTGAATTAGTTATACCACATTTTGTTTACCTGATGGGCACTTGGGTTGTTCCCATTTTGGAGCAACTGTAGAGAATCATTTATCAGATAAATGGCATATGGGTATTTTTCTCATTCTGTGGGGTGTCTTTTAATCTTTGATAAAATCTTTTATTGCACTAAGAAAATACCTGTCTTAGGTTTAATTTGGATAAATTTCAGTGTGGTGGTTGACTAATTGTCAACTTAGGTAGGGAATACCCATCTGAACTGAGTCACTATGGTCCTTGGTGTGGAAGATCCACTCAAGGAGGCCTGTTGGGAATAGTATAAATAAAGAATGGGAGGAAAGCATGTCAGCTGATTTTCCTTGGAAGACCTTCCTTCTGGTTGCTTCTCCTTGAAGGGCTTCACTCTTCAGCTAAACTCCTGTCTTCATCGTTGCTAAGGATGGTGGCTGATCTCTTTCAGGAGCTTTAGTCTTTGCCTTCATCTAGAGTGCTGTCTCTTGGCATTAGGTACAGATTCTTCAGCTTCCAGTACCAGCCTTTCAGCCTGCTAGTACAGACTCTCTAGCCTCCAGTGCTAGCCCTTAGTGCTTACTCTTAAAGTCTTCCACTTCAGATTCCTCTGCATTCTGCTATGGACTTGCATGAGACACAGTGGTGGGCTCCAGGCCTTTGGCTGGTTCTTCAGATCTGCTCGAGGATAGTCCTCCTGCACTCCTCTTACATTTGACACTGTCAGCTAACCTTGTAAATTTCTTGCCCTGAATTAAATGTTTCTCTCCCAACTACTACCTATAACATCAAATAGCTATTGTATTCTTTCATTGCTTTGCTTATGCTTTTGGTATATTAAGAGACTGCCTTAGTTGCTTTCTCATCCCTAAGACACAATTTTTAATACCCACAACTTAAAGAGAAATTTATTTTAGCTTATGAAGTAGCTCCAAGATGGAACAGGGTAGCAGACTGGCACAGGAGAGGAAAGCTGGTGGTATCATGGCAGCCAGAGAGCAGTGAGCAAAGGGAGGAGTTGGGAAGAGAGATAAATTCTCATAGCTCTGCCTCCAGTGACACCCTCTTTGATCAGATCTTACAAGCCCATTCACTTAAAAACTCTGCCTCTGAGCACATGATACTTTGGAGAACATTCTAAGTCTCCCTCATAGCAGACTGTAGCCTCATCTAAGGATATGGAAATATACATTTGTATTTTTTCTATGTTATAGTTTTAGGTCTTACATTTAGGTCTCTGATCCATTTGACTTAATTTTTATGTGTGGTGAGGCAGGGGTCTGTCTTAATTCACTTGTGCTTCAATAACATAGTATCTGAGACTGAATGATTCATGCAAAACACAAACTTCTTTCTTACGGTCTGGCAACTGTGATGGCTAAGATCAAGGTGTTGGCAGGACTGTTCACTGCTTCCAAAGGAAAGTAATGCTGTGTCCTCATGTGGTGGAGCAGACAGAAGGTGAGCACTCTCCTCAAACATAAGCTCTTTTTTAAAAGGTGCTATTTCCTTTAAAGATGGTAACCTAATGACTTCATCAGCTCCTCAAACCATAACTCTCATTACAATTACTGCTTATTTTACATGTTCATAGGGTTATATGTTAAAAAGTACTGAGACTTAGCAAACACCTTTTGCACATGGTGTTTCTCCACAATTTATAATTGTACATCATAATCGAGGCAATGAGAGTCTATTGCAGTGAATAACAGAAATGAGAGCAATGTCAGGAATATTTTATGGGATGTGAGGGCAATCTGGCTGTGACATTTGTCACCCCGTTGATCGCCATGGTTGATTCGGCTGATCTGGCTGGCTAGGCAGGTGTCCCCTTCCTCCCTCAATGATCTATGTGTGTCCCTCCCAAAGGTGTGCGCTTGAAGAGGATGACCACCTCCAATAGAGGAGGACCGTTCCTCAGTCAAGGGTATACGAGTAGCTGTGCTCCCCTGCTAGAACCTCCAAACAAGCTCTCAAGGAATATTATATGGCTGTGGAAGTTCAGATGAGATTTAGTGAACACATCCCATGAGTAAAGTTGTACTATGAGCCTTTCACGGTGCATCACAAACTTGGCTTTCTTGAGCAGTACCATAAAGCCAGATTTTAATTAGAAAGTCAGTCCTCACATGGTCCACTTTTGACACCAGAATGGAGCCCTACTTCAGAGTGGTATTAGATCAGCATACAAACTCCTGGGTACATTGCTGCTCCAGTGCATCCAGGTCCCTGGCAATCCCAGTGCTAATGTGATCAGAAGAAGACTGAAGATTATGAGCAGCAGGGTTTCAAAGTCCCTAGACATTTAAGGTTCTTTCAGAAACATTAGCATCCAAAGGCAATGATACTATCAACTGCAGAAGGCTGTTTTCCTTTAGAATTCTCTTCCTCTGGAGCTTCTGCTGTGGCTGCCAGAGCTCATGCCAGACATCGCGCTGGGCTCCTTCTCAGGGTTCAGGCTACTTAAGAGTGCTAGGCAGGACACCAGGCACATGCTAGTAGGGTCAGCAGCCCAAGGTGGTGTAAGCAGGGAGGAATGGACAATTACTGCTTCTTGGATTCAGTTTTCAACATGAATTGAAAGGAACAGCATTCTTCAAACTGTGTAAGTCCAACCATTTTGATGGACCTATCCAGCTATTTCAGCACCATTTATGGGAAAGAGTATTCTTTCTCCCCACTGAATGGAGGGATCCTTGTAGAAAATCAATATACAGCTTTATTTCTAAATTCTTGATTCTATTCCACTGCTCTCTACATGTCTCTCATGTTTAACAGCACTTTAAATAATGCACATAATTGTTTATCTCTATTAAACTATAACTCTGTCAAGGCCAGACGCCCTATCTTTATTCACTTTAGTGTTTTTAGCACAATATTCAAACAGGATAAAATTTCAACGAATAAATAAAATTAAACACTACCTTTTCCTTTTTGGAGTGGGAATGGATCTCATAGGAAAGGCAACTTTCTTTCCCTTTAACATATAAAGCTGCTCTAAATTTTTCTATTACTTCAAGTAGTAACTAATGTTTGCTGTATACTCTCTCATATAGTAGTAATATGTACACTTTAAAGTTAAGACATTAAGTCATAAACCCAAACATCTGTAATTAAGTGCAGTAATATAGTATTGCTATAGCAAATTCCATAGCTTTGCTTAGTTACTGTATAATGGAGCTAGAAGGACAAGAAATCACTATCAACCAGCTTCCCTATGAGATGAGTGTCCCAATAACTCATTTCAGTCTTTTTGAAAAATAATTTGAGCTTGCTATGGCAGAAATGTTCAAAGATAGTACCCCAATGAGAGAGGTAAGAAGTGAGGCAAGGAGTGTGCTTCTCTGAAAAGCCTCATGACCAGATGGAACCTTTGTCAAAAACACAAAGAAAACCCATGTACAGTGGCACACTCTTGTGATCCCAGGCACACAAGAGCCTGAAGGAGTGGGATCACAAGTTCAAAAGTACAGCCTGGACCACGTAGTAACTTAGTAAGGTCCCGCTTCAATACAAAAAAATTTTTTTTTATTTTTTTATTTTTAATTTACTTTTTATGAACAGAATAGATGTACTGGGGAAAAGAAAGCTCCTTTCTGAGAGAAGGACAGGAAGGGGGTCCCAAGTGGGCTGTCCCCAAAAAAAGTATTTTTAAAAGATCCAAAGGTTTGGGAATATAGCTCAGTGTGAAGATGAGGGTTTAACCTCCAGGAGCATAGAAAGAAAAAAATTGATTTCAATGTCAAAACAATTTTTTAAAGGCAGAGAATAGGGTTTAAACTGTATATTAATTATATGGTTTGGGAATTTTTATTATCTCTGGAGTGAAAAACCAGCTATTCTTCCACAATAAATCCCAAAAGCTTTCTTTTTAATGTATAGTTCTGAAATATAGCCAATTATTATTACTAAGCTTTTAGAAATAAAACTTAAACAATTACCACAACTGGATTCAGATACCATGGAACAGCACTTTGCTAACTGAAGTCATAGGCCTGAGTTGCAATTTTAGACTTTTGCTGCTCTTCCTAAGCCAACCCAATCATCATAGTGCTAAGTTATTTTCCTCTCACTGCTGGGACAAAAATATTGACACCCAAAATTAAGAAAGAAAAGTTTATCTACAGTTAGCAGAGATTTTAGACCATACTCAGTTGGCTCCAAGTCAGACGGACACATAGCAGAGGACAGCCATTCATGGTGGTGGGCAGAAACAGCAAAAAGCAAAGAGGGGAGCAGCAGGTGCATGAGCTAGCAAGGCTCTCTTCTCTCCTTATATTTGTATGCAGATTACCTGCTCCAGGGCAGGTGTAGCACTTACACCCATAAACCCAGCATTGGATGAAAAATTAATCACAAACTCTAGAAGCTGCTGCATGACACACAAACCATAACATTGTGTCCCTGGATCCCCTGGATCCTTTTATGCAAGACATTTTGGTCTGCTGTTCTGGAACCTGGTGTGGCCATTGCCACCACTCTGGAACATGCAGCTCTCTGTTGCTCTCCAAAAAGCAAAGTCTCTCAAACTTGCAGTTCTGAGGTGCAAAGGGTGAAGACCTGCCACCTCCTGTGATACCCTAAGGCCAACTTTTCCATTCTCTTGTTCCTTCTCCACAATGGAGATCCTCTTAGCCCTATCTTTGCAGTCCACGGCTTTATCAGAGCTTCCTTCCTGGCCAAATTCACATTTTAAATCACCCTGCTGAGTTATTTGCTCTTAATTTTCAACATCTCCCTAAAAGTGCTCAACAACAGCCATGCCATTGCTTCCACATTCAGCTGCCTTGAAATTTCTCTTGCAAGATTAATCAGTCCACCATGCTTAATTTCAGTCTTGGGCAAAGTCTTTGGACATGAGCAAAAACTTTCTACCAAGTTATAATACACATTATCTGGATTCTAACAACCAAAGCAGTTCTCTTCCCTCAGCAGAAACCTCCCCAGCCTGGCCTTCATAGGCAAGACTTCCACCAGCATTCTAGTCTTCTGACCTCTGGTCAGAATCTCCCAAACAGAATAGCATCCCAGCCATTTTCTTTCATGTGACATCTCCAAATCTTTCCAATTTCCTCCCTTACGACATTCCCAGGGCTGGGGAGATAGCTCTGTGGTACAAGTGCCTCCCTGGCAAGTGCAACATTGTGAGTTCGAACACTGGTCCCACCAAAAAAAAAAAAAAAAAAAAAAAAAAAAGACATTCAAAAGGCTGATAATCTGCATGCTCAGGTTTAGTCACAGCAATGATCCCACTTGTCTGGTACCAAATTCTGTCTTAATTATTCTCTCATTGCTGGGACATCATACCAACACCCAAAATTAAGGAAGGAAATGTTTATTTATCTCATAGGTAGCAACAGTTTCACACCATTCTTAGCTGGCTCCAAAGGAAGCCTGGTCAATGGCAGAAGGCAGCCATGATGTTATCAGAAAACAGTAAAGAGCAAAAGGAGGAGCAGCAGGCACAGTGGCTAGCAAGTCCCTCTCCCTTGCTGACATTTGTATGAAGACTATCTGCCCCAGGGCGGGTGTAAAACTCACACTCATAATCCCAGCATTGGATGATTAATCAGAAACTCTAGAAGCTGCCCCATGATCTCAGGAGGCTTTGAAGGGGATACCTAGACACAAACAACAACAGATGCTGATTTTTTAACAAAGACAAAGTGGTTTCAAAGTCTAGCTAAGGTAAAAATTTCCTGCTATTTGAAAATATAGTATATAAATTTATAATCTACCAATTTTTTTCTTTGGGTATCTGGCATTGGAAATAGAAGAGAGCTAGAAGACAGTGTAATGTGTTATGAATGTGGTCTTTGGATTCAGAAAGAACAATTCCTTCACTTAGTAGATAAGTGACCTAAATTCTTTTTTTTCCTTGTGTATAAAATGAAGGTGTCTCCTCCTTCAGAGTGATAAAAGATTTCACAAAACTTTATAGGAAGGATGGAGAGAAGAAAGAGAAGGAGGGAAAAGGAGAGGAGGTAGGATAGACTGATTTATTTTGGCTCACATTTTTAGGCCATGGCTGGCCAGCTCAAAGGCAGGAAGATACAGTGGAAAAAGACTAGCACAGGAAAGCTGCTGACATCAAGGCAACCCAGAAACAGAGGGGAGAAGTGAAAGGGAGATAAGTCCTTTCCAGCACACTCTCCCAGTGACCATGTCTAAGGAAGCTTCACCTCTTGAAAAGCAACTTAGCTCCAGTGCTCCTGTAATTCAACCACCTTCCAAAAATCCCATCTGTAAGCACATGATGCTTTTCAGAGACATCTAGGTATAAACTATAACAATGAAAAGCAGATATTAAGTCAAATTTTTCCCTTCAAAGTCACATGACTGGGCTGGAGAGATAGTTCAGAGGTGTAAACCCTCCTGGCAAGTATAAGGACCTGAATTCAATCCCCAGTACTGCATGCCATGCCAGCTCTGTGATAAGCTGGCTTGGGTGTGGTGGCACATGTCTGCAATCCCAGCACTGGAGAAGCTGAAACAGGAGGATCACTACTTATGATGGTTTGTATGTATCTGTCTCCCCAAAGCCTCATGCAATCACTGAAGCACAGTTCTACAGTTTGTGATTGATTCATGATTCAAGGATGGGATGATGGGCCTGGGTACTGCTGGGGTTATGGGTGTGATTGCTACACCCAGCCTGGGGCAGACGGCCTGAATGTAACAAGAAAAAGACTTGCTCTCTCTGTTGTCATTGTTGTTGTTACTCATATCTTTTGCTCTTGCTATTTTCCTGCCTTCTGCCACCAAGAACTGATGCCCTCTGCCATGTGCCTCTCTGCCTTGGAGCCAGGTGAATATGGATTGAGCTCTCCAGTAACTGTGAGCTAAACAAACCTTTCCTTCATTTTGAGTGCAGGATATTTGACCCAATACTGAGAAAAGGAACTGAGAAAGAATTTGTTACCAGAAAACAGGTCATTGCTGTGACTAAATCTGACCATGCGGATTACAAGCTTTTGGGAATGGCTTATGTGAAGAGGTAAGAAAGGTTTGGAGATGTTGCCTATGATCAAAGCACTAAAACAGTTTTGGCTATTTTCTATGGGAGGTTCTGATCAGACTCAGAAGACCAGAAGGCTTAATTTAAGAAATTCTGCTTAAATACCAGGCAGGAGAGGTTTGTGCTAGGAAGAAGGACTACATTGGTTGTTGGGACTCCAGATGATTTGTGTTACAGCATGGCAGAAAGTTTATCTGAATTTTGCTCACTTCTAGAGACTTTGCCTGAGACTGAAATTAAGTATGGTGGACTGATACTAATCTTTCACAGGATATTTCAAAGCAGCCAAATACTGAGGTGGTAGCATGGCTGATGTTGGGGGCTTTTAGCCAGATTTATGTTAAGAATCAAGAGCAAAGAGGCCAGAAGGATGATTTAAAATGTGAGTTTGGTCAGAAAGGAAGCTCCAATAAAGCTGTAGAATGCAAAGATAGAGCTGAGAGGATCTCTGTTGCTGAGAAGGAACAAGAGAATGGAAAGGTTGGTCTGAGGGTCTCATAGGAGGTGGCAGGTCTTCACTCTTTGAAGCCTCAGAATCACAAGGGTGGGGGACTTTGCTGTGGGAAAAAGCTGTAGAGCCTCATGTTCCAGAATGGCAGCAGCAGCCATACCAGGTTCCAGAATATTGCTGGCACAGAGAATTTATTCCTTGAAATCAGGGTCAGAGTGCTCAGCAATACATATACTTGACTCCTTACAGCCAAGAGAAAAGAAAGCCTGTCTACTGCACTCCAGAGAGCAGCAGACCTAGGCATCATTCACATGGCATTGGCTTTACATGCTTGCAGAATACGGGAGATCTGAGGTTAAAAAGGCTTCCACCTTGATTTTGCAAGGCCTGGGAGCCAGGTGTTGTGTCCCTTAGGGGGCACTATGTGAAGCAGAATGTGAGAAGCTTAATATGCAGTGGAAAACCCAGAAGTTTGCAAAATCCAGGAAGATGGATCATCTAAGGGAAACTGCAAGGAGGGAGCAAAGCATCCCTGAGAGAAGCCATGAGAGCTAGCACCAAGAGTGCCACATGGAACTCACAACTTGCCACAGAATGCTGAGGATGTTGTACATGGAACTATAGGCTTTCAGTTTGCCCTGCTGGATTTTGGACTTGTGTTAGTCCCAATGCTTCATATTCCCATTGTATACAACTTTTGGAATGCTAAAGTTTATCTTGTGTCACTGAATACTGGAAGTGTTTTTTCTTTTGTACAGGGGCTCACAGCTAAGAGCTTGCCTTAGATCTTGAGACTTGGACTTTTCAGCAATGTTGAAACTGTCAGGACTTTGGCACCTGCTAGAGATGGACTAAAATATCTTTTACATAAAGGGATGTGCATGAGCCATTGGCAGTCCAAAGGTAGATTATTATGGCGTGTATTTGTTCCCCCAAAGCCTCATGGAATCATTGAGGTGTAGTTCTAAAGTTTGTGATTAATTTGCAATTCAAGGATAGGATTATGGGCCTGAGTACTGTTGGGATTATGGGTCTGGGTACTGCTGGGATTATGGGTGTGAGTGCTACACCTAGCCTGGGGTGGACAGCCTGAATGTAACATAAAAGAAACAGATGTAGTCATTGTTGCTGTCACTCCTCTCTTTTGCTCTTGAAGATTTGCTGCCTTCCACCACCACAAACTGTGACCCTGTTATGTGCCACTCTGCCTTGAAGCCAGCTGAATATGGACTGAAACCTCAATATCTGTGAGCTGAATAGGTTTATTTCCTTCCTTTATTTTGAGTGTCAGGTATTTGTCCTAGCAATAAGAGAAGAGTAATTGAAACACTACCAAGAAGATTTTTTTTTAAAAAGTTACATGACTGACAAAAAGTGATTCTGTATAATCAGAGGGACTAAGGTCTCACATCAAATGGATCTAAATTAGCATAGTCTCTGTCCTGTCATGTATGAGCATGATTTATGGTACCAAATGAAAATCTGTTTTTCTTTCCTTGGGTTCTATCTTATTCTAGCACCCTGGCTAGAAGCAGTAAGGCAGGTTAGGTCACTCACAGAGTCACTACCTGATTCAGTTTGACAAATGCTTTGGTATACACTAACCAGCCATGTGATTAGGGATAAATTGCATACTTTTTCTCCTTTTGGCATCTCATCTATCAAATGACTTCTGCCAATGTACGCTTATTTCAAACATCTCTTTAGAAAAGCTTATTTTTGTTAAAGGCTAATTTTCTTAGTGATATGCAATAGAAATAGCCTGTAGGTTTTTAGTATAACATTACTGTTTTATAATGGGAATAAATAGGTTAATATTATTTTAGAACCATTCACAGCAGATGCTCAATACCTTTATTGTAGGGTAAGGAATTATCAGTTATTGGAGAATTTGTGGACACTGCTAGAGGATCTGGAGATGCTCTCTAGTAAACGTGTTATCCCTCTTCCTCGAACACGGCTGTTTTGGCCTGGAATTTTCACCCCAGATGGGTAATCACCTAGCATATTGAAAATATAATGAAAGTAGTATGTAATTTTATAACATTATTACAAAGAGATGCCTCAATTAATTGACTTTTATTCTACCATAGGCCTCTCATTAAGTCATAGTTTAAAGGACCATAAACAGGAGAGTCTTAAGTAAAGGCAAAAGCTAAACAAAAACATTTTCTCTGTTTTTAGGGCAAGAAACCCTAATAGAAGTTCTTCAGATATCACCTTAAATTTGATGTCATGAGCTTTTCTCATATCCCAAGAGGTATCATCACAAAGCTATAAGAAAAATATTTTTCTTCTCAATGTCTTCAACAAAAGCCTAAGGAGTAAGTTATATTCATGAAAACATACATACCCAAATAAAATGCCCAGTTCAGTAAGCTTCTCAAGCTGATCTAGAAATACTTGTTTAAGTACCATATTCTGGGATTTCAGTAAATTTTCAGGGCCTAACTTTTATAAAGTTTATTCTATAGAATTTAAGATGCTTACCTGAGGATGTGTTTGATCTTTGTTCCTGATTAGAATAGCTGAAATGAGGGAATCTTAGACTCTCAACTCTTTGATTCTGTAAAACAACAGAAAGATATTATGGGGAAAATATTTCCTATCAATGGTCTAAATCAACTTCAAGTTCCTCTTTCAAAAATGCAAACACATATCCGAACACTTTTCAAGTTTCTGATCTGCTGCTGCTGCTGCTGGAAAAGGGACAAGGGTAATAATATAATCTAGAGGATCATGATAAAGCATACATTTTTTAAAAATATGAGATTATAGCACGTTTGCTAATAATGATTCAGAACATGGGGAAACAAACTTGACTCAAGTTCAACAAACTTGAATCCTAAGTAGGAAAATGGATATATCCTGAGACCATAATGTTGAGTGAAATCAGACATGTAGCTTAAATATCACATAGTTTACTATATGTGATATCTAAAGTATAAATAAAGGAACCAAAGAAATGATCAGGTGAGAAGGGAATGGAGAGATGAATGAAGAGGGGAGAGGAAGAGGAAGCCAAAAGAATTAAGATGTGTTAAATATCTATACCAACTTGCCACAATGAGTATCATCATTATGCACTGCAAACATATACTAGTAAAAATTTTAAAACTGAAAAATATAAAGGAGAGAAAATTACTCCAGTCACATCCTCAATTAGTAAGGCAATGAGATCTAATATACAGAGTGGTTTTAAATAGAAATACAGATAATTCATTCAGTAAAACAAGAGTAAGAACAGAACATATAGTAGATGCAGATTAAATAAGGCAGCAGTATGTGAGCAATCACTTTTTTAAAAATTATTTTTATTTAGGTATTTATCTGGCACAGGGTCTCACATTGAGCCAGCATTGCATGCAGTACCGGGGAGTAAACTTGGGTCCTTGCACTTGCCAGGCAGGCGCTTGGATCCCCCCACCAGCCCAATGTGAACAATCTTTCCTAACTGCTTCTGTTTTCTCAGAGAAGCAGGAGGCATTAGTATTAGCTGAAGCAAGTAAGAGAAAAGATGACAGAAAGGGAAATATGGGAAAAATAACTGTTAGAATGAAAGATTAAGACATTCATGATGGGGCGTAATTTGTGTATCCTGCTACCAGGCAGCTTGAGTTTTATGTTTTTATTATGGCTGGCTCAGCCTGCCCTGGGTGTGGGGCTAGTGCAGCATGTGGTGCCAGCCAGGGATTGAACTGAGGTCCCTGCAGTTGCCTAAGCTTTCCTAAGCAGGTGCTGGCAGCTTGAATTTTTGGTGGTTCAAGCTAGTGGGAGTGTGTTCATCAGAGTAGAAAAATGGGCAGCATCAGTGGCCCACTTAAGTTGGTGGTGATGAAAATTCAGGAAGACTAGTCAGCGTGGTGGGACCTTTACAGTCTCATTTAGCTTTACAGGTGTAGGAGCTGAATCGGTAAAGAGTTAGATTTAATCAGAGGTAGTTTTCCCCACCAAATGTGAGAGGGGAAAAAAAGAGCCAATGGAATTGACAGTGAATGCAGCACAGCAGGAATGACAGACTAAGCCATCTAAGTTGGGAAGGAAAGAGGTGAGGGAGTGAATGGGACAGAAGTGGTGAAACAGAGGATACAATGCTGTACCTTTGGACCCTATCAAGAGGGTAAAACAGTGAGACATAAACTGTGGGCTCCAGAAGAGGTTAAAAAAAAAAAAAAAAGTATTGGCACTGGAGCACTGGGTCTAGGACGTAATCACGGTAGTGCGAGCTTTTCTATGGCAAAGACACTCAGAGAAGGAAATCAAGGAACTGAAAGAGCTCTCTATGAGGAAAAACAACAAATTTTGAGGGAAAAACTGCTCTCCTTGGTCAGTGCAGTTCATGTGGAAGACTAATCTGTTTGTCCACTGACTCCAAAAAAGTTGCAACCTATAGCAACCTGGATGGCATGAGATTTGAAGCCTCAAAATTTTAGGGAGAAGGTATAAAAAAGTCTGGAAGCCATAATCAAGGAAATCTACTTCAAATATAGATCTATAGAAAATGAAGAAGAAGAAGGAAGGTGTCATCATTTGAAAGAACAAATAGAAGCAGTGTTTTTTTTTTTTTTGTGTGTGTGTGTGTGTGTGTGTGTGTGTGTGTGTTGGTTTTTTTTTTTTTTTTTTTTTTTAAAGCAACGAAGGTTTGGTTAGAACCAAGAAGGTAAAGAGCCTTTCCAAAGAAGAAGCTGAAAATAGCTGATATTTTGCTGATAAACAAGGCTTCTTACCTGGTAACGCCCTGCATCCAATACAACCATTTTGGGTGTCACACGATTGCTGGGCTCATAATCCTGAAGTGGTACATGAGCTCCTGTAAGCTGGATTCCAAAGAGAGTGGCCAGAGAGTTGCTAATGCAGTACCTTTCAAAGGAAATGAGAAAGTTCACTCTAAATATCTCATCAGTTCACTCAAAAAGCATTCATATTTTAAAATTTCTAACAAAGCATTTGAGAAATACTATTCTATATTGGGAAAAAAGAAATACAGAGATTCAGAGAAGGGACAGGAACAGACAGCAATTTGCATCATATGGCAAGTTATTACTGGTAAGCAATCTTCTGATTAACAGTAAGAAGAATAAAACTCTGGGTTAAAGGAAATGAGGGTGAGTATGAAGATGACCATGATTTTCATACGTTCAAGGCTAAGAGAGGGCACAAGCAGAAGCAGAACTAAAACTGTATTTACCAACAGTTAATCTTCAGAACCATCAACCCTTGTGCAAAGGGGCCAATAGAGCACTGGAGATTGGGAACTCCAAGTACTTTTTACAAAAAACGAAAAAAGTATGTGTGGGGTCATTTTCATAAGAAAGTTGTCCTTAATGTGGTCCTGTTGGCCTGAACAGCCAGTGGTGTGTGCACAGTTGGCCTGTCAGGTCGCTTGTACCACCTTTGGGACTCTCTGCTGCCCAATGCTTTAGAGCCCCTGGCAGAGACACACAAATTACAGCCCCACTGTGAACACATCAGTGACAGTAGGGAATTTCATTTTCCTACAGGAGTCCAAGAGGGAAAAATGTCAGTAAGTGCTTCTGAAGTCATACCCCAATTGTTCAAAATAGTGACAGAAGAACAAAAGTAATGTAAAATTAAAACCACCTGTGTTTTACAATAGAATGTGTAGTAAGGCAAGCAGAGTCACTGCTGCTGCCCAAATGGCAGCAAGCAAAAGAGGCAGAGAAGGACTTAACAGAGTACAGCAATATTCAGAAGAACAGCCCCAACTTACGCAATCTTCTTGCAAACAGCTAAAGCACAGAAGAGAATATCATTTTCTTCATGCCACTTGCACCTGCATTTAAAAATAGGTTTTACTCTCCTTACTAAGTGACACTGCTTAAGAGTTTATGTATGTGATACTTCTTGTCTAGCTGAAATTATTTAGGAAAAACTGACATTACTAGTCAAAATTTCTAATTTTAACACCCAAAGATTAACAACAAAAAAAGATTGTTACTCTCTTCATACAAATTCACATTACCTTACACATTACACATAGCCATAATAGGTAAATTTTACTTTAAAGGGGGGGGGCATTCTAGAGACACAGTAGTGACTAAGGGGAACATGCACTTATTCAAGAAAATAAGTCTGCATTATTTCCTGGCATTGTTCTAATTTCCTTGAGCAATATTTTTCTAGTAAAGTTCATTCTATAGGTAGAAAACCAGATGTTTTGTCCATTTTGTTAAACTACTAATATTTACTTTGTAGCCTCAACTCTAGCTCCAAATGTAAATAAATGTAAAATCCAAATGTGCTTTTATATGAAAATCCTCTCCAATTTTCTAACTTTGTGCCACAGGAACATCCATAGCTTACTCTCAAAGGTTCCAAAATTGTCTCATTCAAATGAAGTAAGATAAAGGAAAAAGTTCTTTACACTCCTCACTTCCACCTCAAAAAGTTACAATAGTCTCCTGTCCTACTTATAGGTTAAGATTCCTTCTTTTCAAAAATAATCCTGCCCTTAGAACCACTGTCATTCTATAGCTATATATATATATATATTATTAGTCAAAGTTACTGTTTTTTTAAGCCAAGTTTGTGCTTTCATTCTAGAGTTACTTTCAAACAATTTTAATGGACAGAGTCCTCCGCTCAACTGTGACTTTTGCTTATAGAAATTTTATCCACCTATTTATAAAATATTTCAGTTTTTAAACCTTTACACTGAAGTGCTTTTTATCATCTTATGGAAGTCTGGTGGGAGTCACCAAGCATCTGCACATTATTTTAGTGTCTTTACATGTCCTCCTGCTCACATCAGAGAAGAAGCTGAAGGCAAGATGACCACGTCACCCCTTCCCACATTTCCCACAAGACCTAGGCCTTATGTAAAAGAACTTCTCAAAAGATAAAAATTTTTTAATGTATTTAGTACGGGGTCTATAGGTTCTCATTACACAGATCGAACTTGTAGTGATCTTTCCTGCTTTTTAGGCTCCTACATGCTGGGATTACAGGTGGGTGCCACCACCCCTAGTCTCAATTGCCATCTCAATGTGCCCCTGGGGGTGGGGCCAGCACTGTAGGTTAAGGATCAAACCCCTGGCCCCTGCATCTGCCTAAGCAGGTGCTTAAATCCACTAAGCTATCTGGCCAGCCCTTCAAACTTTTGTTAAATATGAAAATCTCATTACATTAGGCTAGGAAAACTAGAAATACTGTAAAGCAATATAAAAATAGAAAACTTAAT
This sequence comes from Myocastor coypus, assembly GCA_004027025.1. Taxonomy (NCBI): domain Eukaryota; kingdom Metazoa; phylum Chordata; class Mammalia; order Rodentia; family Myocastoridae; genus Myocastor; species Myocastor coypus. Next base: position 133,922 of record PVJA010000792.1, on the reverse strand, counting down.
CTCCTCTCTGAGTAACATACTGGCCACTCTTTTAATAAGATGATACACAATACATTAGCTATTGTTATTATATTATCTTGTTATTAAATTTGTGTTTATATAGAACAGCACTTTTTGATATTACCAATGTCTATATGAATTATATTTTAAAAACTGCATCTCTTAACAGTATCATTGAATATCTGATTCAAAATGGTGAAACAAATTCATGCATATTTCCTTCTTCTCATTTTTGAGACCCAATGAAAATGACAATAAAAATAATGGACATACAATAAAGGAAAAACAGAAATATGCCTCCACAGAAGAATAGTTTAAGTTACAGAACATCTACTAGGGCTGATCCATGAAGTATATATAAAGGGGATAAAACAAGGAAATACACACTTGAGTTATTTGAAATTACCAAGGGAGCAGATTAATAAGGCATTTCACAAGTTCACAGAAGATATTAAGTGGTACGATATTGGGCCACATAAATGAAATAATTAGCCAATCTACTTAAGATACTGGCTGAGCTAATAAATAAAATGATGCAAAACACTGGTAGAAAAGAATTAGGGAGGTCAGTGAGATAGCTCAGCAGACTAAGCCCCTCCTTAAGCAAGCACAGGGACTGGGGTTTGATCTCTGGCACCACTTGCAATACTGGCCTGCCCCCAGGTGCACTGAGCTGGCTATCAAGAAAAGAATTAGCAGTCTATAAAAAGACCTCAAATAGAAATTTAGGAGTTTAAAAATTCTAATGTGCATGTGGGCAACAATGTGAGAACAGTGTGTCAACCAGAAAACAGGGCAGCTTTCAGTGAATAATTAATTAGAAACACCTTAAGAACAAGAATATGGCTCTTCCTGTAAGCGGCCTGTGGTGTCCTGTGAAAATGGTTAGCTACTCTCTTGACCCAGAAAACCCCACAAAATCATGCAAATCAAGAGACTCAAATCTTTGCATTCATTTTAAGAATACACATGAAACTGCCCAGGCCATCAAGGGTATGCATATCCGAAAGGCCACCAAGTATCTGAAGGATGTCACATTAAATAAGCAGTGTGTGCCATTCCGACGTTACAATGGTGGAGTTGGTAGGTGTGCCCAGGCCAAACAGTGGGGCTGGACACAGGGTCAGTGGCCCAAAAAGAGTGCTGAATTTTTCCCGTACATGCTTAAAAATGCAGAGAGTAATGCTGAACTTAAGAGTTTAGATATAGATTCTCTGGTTATTGAACATATCCAGATGAACAAAGCACCCAAGATGAGCCGCTGTACTTACAGAGCTCATGGTCGGATTAACCCATACATAAGCTCCCCCTGCCATATTCAGATGATCCTTACTGAAAAGGAACAAATTGTTCCTAAGCCAGAGGAGGAGGTTGCACAGAAGAAAAAGATATCCCAGAAGAAACTGAAGAAACAAAAACTTATGGCACGGGAATAAATTAATTATAAAATAAATGCAAATAAAATTAATGTTGTTGGCTATTAAAAAAAACAAACAAGAATTTGAAAATGGATCTAACAGCTTAGGTGAGGCGAGAAAAGAGTAAGTGTAATTGACTTTGTGAAAAATCAGAAGACAGCACAAAAGGCCTTAAAAAACCTGTTTACTGATATAATAACAGAAAGCTTTTAAATAAAGAAAAAATATTTAACATAAGGTAAGTGACATATAAAACCCCAAAGAGCCACTATCAGAAAAGAATATCATGACACACTGCAGTCAAAATCCTGGAACTCCAACACAAGAACAAAATCCTAAAGTTGGTTACTGAAGAGCAATGAGTTATTTACAAAAAACAAGTTTCTCTATGACAGCAGACTTCAGCACAACTCTGAAAGGCCAGAAGGGCTTGGAGTAAAGTGTTCAAGCCCTAAAAGAAAACAATTTCCAGCACACGTTGATATATCCTGGAATACTATCAAAAAATGATGTAGAAATAAAATATTTTGTTTTTCCTTCTTTTTTTTTTTTCAGAAGCAGGGATTGAACTCAGGCTGTTGCGCTTGCCAGGCAAGTGCTTATTCTACTAAGCTATTTCCCCAGCCCAAAATATTTTCATAATAAAGAGCACTCAAAGAAATTCATGACCACCAAACTAGCACCCTACAATTTCTCAAGCAAGTCCTAAAACAAGACTAATCTCATTAATAAATATAGATGCAAAAACCTTCAGTAAAATACTAGCAAACAGGATGGAATGACTCATCAAAAAGATCTTACATCATGACCAAAAAGGCCTCATCTCAGGGATGCAATGATATTTAAACATATGAAAATCAGTATAATATATTACACAAAACAGAAGCTGGACAAAAATCACATGATCATCTCAAAAAACACAGAAAAAAATTCGAAAATATTCAACAATATCCATACTGAGTAAGTATAGAAGGTTCTTACCTCAACCTGATAAAAAGTCATTTCATACATACAATACACAACATTCTGGCCTGTAAGTTGGACTCACAATTTGAATTTTGGAGTATTGTTTTAAAATATTTAATTTTAATTGATTAATATTTATTTAATTTTCTGAATATTAATTATAATTTTTGTTTTATGAATCATACTGTATCTTTGACTTACAGTATACTTGTTAGAAATGGTATGGTATTTTCTCCTGGAATTAGAAACTTTAAAAAGAGAAAATAACCTATGTATATACACGAGAGTTAGGATATACAGCTACTTTCTCTCAGTTCATTGAAAATAAAAGTTTGTACTAATACTGTCTAGATATTAGATCTGCATCTTGTCCTCTGAATGAAGACAATATGCATTGTATTAATTACTGTAACAATCTACTAACTTGTTTTGAAGCTGTTTCATTGCTGTTTTATCTTTTTTCTCATTAGAATGAATTTTAAAAAGTCATTTATAATGAACGTAATGGTGGCATCATATTAAATGGGGAGAAACTGAAAGCTCTCCCTCTAAAGTTAGGAGGCAAGAGAAGACAATGATGCCTATTATTATCGCTTCTATTCAACATAGTGCTTGAAACATTAGCAACAGCAAGTAGCCCCCCAAAAAAGTTATATATTGGAAAATAAGAAATAAAACCATTATTATTTGCAAATGACAAGATAATCCAAATAGAAGACCCAAAAAAATCCACCAGAAGTCTTACAATTAGTCACTCAATTTGGCAATTTGGTAACTAATGGTATAAAACATAAAATTTTGTATGTTCTAACATAAAATCAACACACAAAAATTACCATCATTTTTGTATAAAATAATGCACCCACTGAAAAAAAAATTAGAGAAAAAATACCACTCACGATAGCACCTAACTATCTACTTAGGAATTAACCAGAGGAAATGAAAGACCTCTTCAATGAAAGCTACAGAACTCTGTAAAGAAAATCAAAGCGGACATCATAAATGCAAAGATATCCTCTGTTCATACATAGGAAGAACCAGTGTACTCAAAATGGCCATACATCCCCAACTGATGTACCTATTTAATGCAATAAAAAATATGAACAACATTCTTCACTAAATTGGGGAGAACACAACTCTAAAATTCATATGGAAACAGAAGAAGCCTAGAATAGCAAAAAGCAATCCTGAGTGAAAAGAGCAAAGTGAAAAGTATCATAATCCCAGACTTGCATATTACAAAGCTAGTGCAATTACACATGCGCGTGCACACACACACACACACACACACACACACACACACACACACACACACACAACCTTGATAATGGCACAAGAAGGGACATGAAGATCAATGGAACAGAACAGAGAATACAAAAACAACTCCAACGCTACAAACTATGGGGCCAAAAACATACACTTACTGAGTAAAGATAGCCTTGTTAACAAATGCTCTTGGAAAAATGGCAGTCCACACGCAGAAGAGTGCACATAGACACATCTCTCTGACTACATATAAAAGAAAGCACAAAATTAAATGTCAAAACAGAAACACTGGAACATACAATAGGCAAAAATCTCGAAATCATAGGTGGAGGCAGGGACTTTCTGAACAGAATACTATTAGCATAGGAATAGTACTGATCTCAAACAATGAATGGGATCACATCAAATTAAAAACTTCTAACACGATAAAAAAATTAAACACATGTACACCAAAAGAAAAAACCAGGAGTGTGACAAAATAATCTATTGAATGAGAAAAAAATTAGTTACAGAACATAAAAAGAACTCCAAAAGTTAAAGACTCCCCCAAAAGAAGACCCAATCAAAAAATGGGTAGTATATGTAAGTGGCAAATAAATACATGAACAAATGCCATCACTGTCTTTAATGAAGTTCAAATTAAAATTGAGATTCCATCTTATTCCAGAAAAAATGGCCACCAAGAAACTAGTAACAAATGTTTCAGAGAAAAGTGAAGCCTTCTACATTGTTGGTGGGAATGTTAATCAGTATAATCACTATGAAAATCAGTATGGATATTCTCAAAAACTAGAAGTCCTATTTGACTCAGCTTTTCCCCTTCTAGGTATCTCACCAAAAGAGTTAAAAGACATCATATGAAAGTGATAAGTGCATACTCATGTTCACAGTGGAATAATTCATAACAGCTGAACTTTTATGTTCAATAGATAAATGGATAAAGAAATCTACTTTCACACAATGGAATACTACCATGTTAAAGACAGTAATCCCATGCCATAGGATTCCTTTGTAAGAAAACAGATGCAGCTTAAAACCATTAACCATACTGTTAAGTGAAATATACCAGACATAGAAGCCTAAGCATCATATAGTTTCTCTTATGTAACATATCCAATTCAAACTAGTAAAATAATAGATAGGACAAGGAATAAAGGACAAGCACTACCTGGCAAGTGCAAGGTCCTGAGACAATTCTTTCTCAAATGGAAAAGGGATCAAGAAAAGGCAGAAGGGAGCAGGGGGAGGGAAAGAGAATGGAAAAGGGAACTGAGATGCGTTATATATATGTACCAAATCCACATGAGGAATGTAAACATCATGCACTACAAACATGTACTAATAAAAATTTAAAAAATAAAAACTGGGGGAACATAAATATGATGAAGCGGTAACTGACAAAACTGGACTAAGAAGCCACAATTTTGGTTGCTCAAAGGCAAGAGAAAAGCAGATCTGCCCATGAGAACCTTAGAGAGGAACTGAACTTTGAGGACATGTCCCTGCCTGCAGAGAGCATGAAGGACGGGAGACAGAACTTCCATGTAAAGAACAGGCAACTTCCCCAACCCCAAGCAAAGGTGTCAGCTGACTTAGGAATTAGCAAGAGGATGGTTTCTGGTGCTCTAAGGCACAACCCTCATACTGGTACTTAGAATTCTGCATCCAACCAGTCTATCTATCACCAAGCTCTGTTACCTACTTTCCCTTCAGCAAAGCCTGATCAGTTGTAATCCCCACTGAAAAAAACATAAAGTACTTACTTGGCTTTAATGCCTCAATTTCTAAATATAAACATAACCATGGACCTTCAAGGAAATCTGCAAACTGAAGAAAGACCACAAAAAATATACCACCTACCACAGCCTCAAAGAATAAGACAGTCTATGGAACCAAAAAGCATATTAACAGCTCTGACACGTCAAGTACCTCAGATTTGCAGCTACTGCATTCAGGATCTCAGTTTTTTTTCCTGTTCATATCAACTCTCACAATAATAGCCATAATAATTTCCATAACATTGTAACAATTTTAAATGAGAGCTACTAAAACCTCAAAAGGTGAGCCTCTGACCATTTTATAATATTAAAATTTGTAAGGGGTTGTGCGGATTTTTTCCCCTCCTGCCCCTGGCCTAGGAAACTTCATCTATACACTGTAGGACTCCCCTTATAATGCCTCAGCAGTGCTTTGGAACAGTCTACATTTGCTCCTCTCTCTAGCTACCCAGTTATCTTTGGTCATTTTTTCCCATTCTCTGTAGGTCCAGTTGCTGGGTCTAATGATTTTCACCCCTCTGAAATCTGCCTACTCTGCTCCACTTTGGACCTCAACGCTAGTCTAAGTCACTTCCTAACTAGTTGTCTAACAATCTTAGGTGCCACACTTCATTCCTTGCCACCTTCCAAAACATTCATTAAAAGGCCAGAACTTGAGAAACCTAATTTTACCACACTTCCCTATTTGATAAAATTTCTTCGTATGGCTAACAACATCTGATGCTTTGGGGCCCTCCTCATATAATCTGTTTCCTGCTTCAGTTCTCAGCTTTAAGGTTTTATCCTTTAAATAAAGTCTCTGATAATTTTGAAGTCTACCTTTTATACACTTCTCTGTTAGAGTAGCTTGTTGATTTCCTTTATAGTATTTATCACAAGCTAAAATTAGCATTTTAAGTTATTTACTATATGCATCTTTCCTACTTACCTGACAGCTTCAGGTAGGCAGGGACACATTGTGCATTAGCAGAAATGCTTGGCATAAAGAAGATACTCAGAAAATGTTTGTTAATTAAAGACTACATTGTTTCAGTTATTAGGAAGACAGTGAATTCAATGACAATGACAAGAAGCATAGGAAAAATGGGACATTTACTAAGTTTTAAATATCTTAAGCCTCCAAAATAATGTGACTGTTACTAAGAGTTGACCCTCTTGATTAAGAGTCTAACTGTATTTATCTACCTATTGCTTTAACAGCTGAAGATAACACTTATAAAGTCTTTGGGAAGATATTTAAGAGCAGTGTTTGAGATGAGTCTTAGTGGCTTACATTAACAGATTCTAACAAGTTTCTATAGTTTATTATAATTTTTAAACTCCTTTGTAAGGTATTATGACTTGGAATCTTACTACAGTACAAGGTACATCTATCCTATCTAAATCTTTATAAAGTGCCTACTGAGTAGCAAACAGGCTCCTCTTGACAATGTTATGGGCCTTTGCTTTGAGCTACATCCCAGCCTCAATAAATAAATAAATAAATAAATAAATAAATAAAACCTTTTGGTTTTAAGGCAGAGGCTCTTTAAGTTAGGTTGCCAGAGCTGGATTCAAGTCTTGATCCATGTAAATCAGCCGCCTAGACAGCTAGGAAAAGACTTGTGGCACTATGACTGATTTAAAACATGTCTAAGAGTGCTAGGCAGATAGCCCAGCAGTTTAAGTGCATGCCTGGCAAGTTCAAGGACCTGGGTTCGATCTCCAGTACCACATGCTGTGCCAGCCACTGTAACCAGGCATGGTGGCACACACCTGCAGTCCCAGCACTGGGGAGGCTGAGACAAGAGGATCACTATGAGTCCAAGGTGCATAGTGAGACTCTGTACCAAATAAATAAAGATAAAAAAAAGTCTTATAGCTAAGTTACTCTAATTGCAAGGTGTACTTTCTCTATTGAACTTAATAGTGTGTATCATCAATGGCAAAGCATGTTTTTCAAATCTTACTGGAACTGGAATTCATTTTATAATCAAAGATATTCTATTGGAAAGTCTCAAAATAGTTGCCAGGGCCTAAACAAACAAATTTGATTACTATTCTTCCATGTGTCCAGACAGCTGCAGTCCTCTAACATTTTAATTAATAAACCCATTTAAAGATTATCTGAGGCTGGGGAGGATAGCTCAGTGGTCTAAGTACCGGTCTGGCGAGCCCAAGGACCAGTTTGATCCCAGTTACCATATGCTACGCAGGCCCTATGCCATTCTGGCCACCATAACCAGGCACATGCCTACAATCCAAGTCCTGGGAAAACTGAGACAGGAGGATCACTACGAGTCTAAGCTGCATAGAGAGATCCTGTACCAAACCAATCAGTCAATCAATCCATCTTTTAAAAAAGATTATTTGAGGACATGTGAGTTTGCCTCTGAAAATTTTCTCTTGGCTTCTGAAGCTCTCTTCATGGCACAGAAGATAACGTATAAAAATCACAGTCAAGTGAGTCTAAATGTGAAATTTTAGCACTATGTTTAGGTAGCAGTTCAGATGATTGATTATATAAGTCTAAATATCCTAACATCTTACCCATAAAATGTCTATAGATTAACAAGAACAACAACAAAAAAGAGACAAATATCCACACTCAAATATCCAAAACTCAACTACTTACAATTTAAAAAAAAGAACTTTAGAATTCCAATGGAGCAAATTCTCAATCTTTCATTCTCTACCTTTATGAGGATTGTAGAATCTAGAAAAAAGAATTATGGAGAAAAGAAAGGAAACAGAAAGCCAAAGATTAAATTAAAATCTCTACAAAGACAAAGTCTACTCTACATAGAGACTGAAACAATCCTGGTAGATCTGAGCAATGACCACAGTTAAATACCTGCACTGAGAGAAAGAGCGAGAAGAACCTTTTAGAAACTGGGTAGAGGCAAAAATATGCAAGAAGGTAACCTTAGGGTCCTCGTCCAGGACAGAAGAGAACAATGTGAGATCCTCCATCCCCACATCCTGAAAACACACCCTAAGGAACCTGTTCCTGGCTATAATGACAGGAGAGGGAGCTCTTGAACAAAGACTCTCAAATCTCTTCACACCCCTGCTCCACCTACAAAATGTAAAGGAACAGCACTTACAGAAAGCCTCTGTATACCATTAATAGGAGATGGAAACAAAAGTGCTTCAGATGGTCATTTCCCACCACAATCACTCCCAAATGTGACAGGGAACAGAATTCTAACCTAGTATTTCCACACAGGATTAAAGAGGACACAGAAACATACTCTTAATAAGAAACTTCGAAGTTAAAAAAAGAAAATTCTTAAAAATCATACAAGAAAAATTACTGTCATAAATTTCCTAAGAAACAAATTCAACTGAAATGTTCATAAGAAAAAAAATCACAAACTATCATGAAAGCCAATGATTAAAGAGTGCAAAGTGTGACAGAAAGTAGCCACAATAAAAATGATCAAGCATAAATATTTTGGACATACCTTAACTTTACAAACAAAATTAAACAGTGAAACAAGCCTAACACTAAACTATAATAAAAATCTTCAAAAATAAAACCTGATTCTGTATATCAAAATGAGATGCATTCCAAACATCTGAGTGGACATGCAAAAAACTAGGATGCATATTTTAGCAAAATCTTTAGACTTTAAAGATGAAAAAATTAAGATCCCTAGGCAAAAAGATGAAATAAGGATTTTTTTTTCGGGATCTGGGTTCAAACTCATGACCTTGCACTTGCCAGGCAGGCACTTGTGCTATGGAGCCCCCAAAGCCCCCAAAACACCAAATAAATAAATACAAGCAAAAATAAAGGCTGAGAAACAAGCTGACCAAATTTCACAGAAGATACAAATAATATAGACCTCTGTTTTTGAGAAATTCAAGGAAGTAAAGTGCAACCACTGAAAAACTTTCATCATTCAAGAAAATAGAAAATACTATTCCTACAAGCCTCTCATCAACTTACCATACCAAAGTTAAATAAACATTTTATGTACAGGAACCAAATAACACAGCAATCATCTTAAAGCTACAGCAGGTACAAGGAGACACAGAAACAGTAGCAACAAGATTTTAAAACTTCATTCTCAACACAATGTAGGTCAATAGGACAAAGTACACCAGAGAGGTAAGAAAATTCATGCAGCATAGCTGCTATAGTGTAGACCTCAAACGTCTGTACCCCAAAGGCCTATGTGGCTTGGTCCCCATGCAATGCTTATTGGGAAGTGATGAAACTTTCCTTTTTCTCTTGAGCTTCTCAGAGATGAAGTGAGTAGTTTTACTTCATCACATACTCCTGCCATGATTTGCTGCCTTTCGCTGGCCTGGAAGCAACATTAAAACCATGGACTGAGTTCTCCAAATGATGAGCCAAAATAAACCTGTTGCCTTCCTAAGCTAACTCACATATGGACAGTGCGTATGTGTATGTAATGTATAATGTGTGTACATATACACTCCAAAAATAAATATTCTCATGTGCCCACAGAAGTCACAAAAATTGAACATATACTGTACTAAACAAAAATCCCTAATCTGTAGTAACTTTAATATAGTTGCTATATAAACAACATCCTTTAGTTACAATGCAAATAAAAATAAATTTATAAAAAGAAAGCTGGAAAAGTCTTTCAGATGTACATTTAAAAGTCTTGTATTTAACACCAGGTCAAGAAGGAAAATGAAAAAGACTTGATAAAACTAAAGTCAGTCATGGTGGTGCAGGCTGTTGTCCTGTTATGGAGACCTAAGCAGGAGGAATGCTTAAGCTCATGTGTTTGATAGCAGCTGGGGAACACAGCAAGACCTCACCTCAAAAAAAATGTTTTAAATACATAAAAAAGACACAAAAGTAGATACAATAAAGACATCCCTTGTCCTTGCATAAAATTCATCATTGTAAAGATTTCAGTAGTACCTAAGAATTATTTTATCAACCTAATCTATTCACAACTCAACTTTTATGGCACTAGAATGATGTGAGTGGCACTTTTGAAAATATTTTTTGTCTGAACAGCAGTAACACCTAAAACATTCAAAAAATAGTTATATCAACAAACTAGGGGAAAACAGAATACAACCAGCAAATCAACTTAAGTATATTTCAAAAAGTAATTTAACAACAACAAAAAAGTAACTTTATTGAGGGAAGATAAATAAATATATATACATATATATATACATATATATATATATATATATGTATATATAGTTATGTATTTGGTACACAATCTCAGTATGCAGCTAGGACTCATAGTGATCCTCCCATTTGTGGTGCCAGGAATCAAATCCAGGCCCCTGCACCTGCACACATATGCCACCCAGATCCTACCTCCCAAATACTACTCTCCTCTACTAAAAAGAATCAGGGACCACTACAGAAATGGCTCATTCAAAGCTGGAGCAAAGAAACAAACAAACAAAAAAAACCCAGATGAGTCCAGAATATAATATGCAGATAGCAAAGAAGGGCTCAAAAATAGATGCAGCAACGCCAAAAGGACACATTAACTACTGTTTGAAGGAACTTTCACATTTTTAAGTGAAATAATTTGGGTAAGAAAATCAACTTTTATAATACATTGACTATAGTTCATATCTGGGTGCATATTTGGTGCCAGTTTGTCTCATTACTGATGGAATAATTTCAGTCACTTACCTGAGTGTCAGATTTACCCACTGAAAAAGTAATTACTTTTTGCCTTATTAATAAATATCACTAAAGTGTCTGCTTAGGCAGAGCACAGCAGCCAGGGTTTGATTCCTGGCCTGCCATACTGGCCCCACACTCAGGACAGGCTGAGACAGCAATTGAAATTGGGCATGGTGATACACACCTGTAATCCCAGCACTTGGGAGGCTGAAAACAGGAGAATCAGAGTCCGATCTGCATAGTGAGACCCTGTAGACCCTGAAGAACTTGTACTAAATACATAATAAATAAATGAGTAAGTAATCTACAAGAAATACTGTAAGGTTAGCTACTGTCATTATCAAATTTTCACGTAGTAGTCTTAGCAGCTATTGATGATTTAATCTGAATCAATTACTACTATGTGGTGAGGTAGTGATTTTTCCCCCTAATTTGATTGTTTCTTCTGGTTATGTTAGTTGGAATTTTGTAAAAAAGAACTTTCCTCTTTAACCCACTTTTTTTATTTACTTACATGAGTACAGACTGGCTCCAAGGTGAAATCTGGGAGTTATGGCAAGTTAATGGTCTTTTATGGCAACAAGCAAATTAGGGGGAAAAATCACTACTTCACCACATAGTAGTAACTGATTCAGATTAAATCATCAATAGCTGCCAAAACTACTACTTGAAAATTTGATAACGACAGTAGCTAACCTTACATTATTTCCTATAGGTTATTTATTCACTTATTTATTATGTATTTAGTACAAGTTCTTCAGGGTCTACAGGGTCTCACTATGCAGATCAGACTCTGATTCTCCTGATATGACACACTGAGAGGACAGCATTATATTTGTGGTATCCTTGCCTCAAAGTTTAATCACAAGGAAATACACACCATCTCAAACTGAGGAACCTTTGATAGAGTACCTACAATGTATGCTTCAAAAAAATATCAAGAACATAAAAGTCAAAGTTTGACTGAGGTACTAGAGTACATAAAGAGACATAAACCAACTGTAACATGTGATCCTAGATTGAAGTTTATATTAATTTGTTTTTGCTGCCCGAGAAATTACTGAAATAACTATCAAAATATGAATATGGTCTTCTGATTACAGTACTGTATCAAGGGCACTGTCCTGAGTTCGATGACTACATTATGGTTGTATACAAATGTTCTTTCTTTAGGAAATCTACATTGCAGCATTCATGTACAAAGCTGCATAATAATGGCAACTTACTCTACTGGCTTAAACAGTATGTGTTTGGAAAGAAAATTATAAAGGCAATATGTTAAAATGCTTATTTAGGAATTTGAGAGAATAGTACACTTTTTACTATTATTTCAGCTTTTCATTAATCTGAGATTATTTCAGAAAGAAAAATGAATACTTAGGCTATTTTCTCCTTATCTATATTTGAATTGTTCTAAATAAACCTAAAAGCATTCATCAGTACAGAAGCTCTAAGTGACAATCCAGTTTATTTGACAGTTTTTTAGTGGCACACAAAATATAATGTGTCTTATAACCAATAAAAATCTTATATTTAAAAAAGTACAGTAACTTCTGAAGTTTCATAGGAAAATACAAAAAGCAAAAATAACTAATGTTAACACGTTTTCAGAAAATACAGCAGCTCTAACAAAATACCTTGAAGAAGTCAGTCTTTGTATTACAGAAATCACGACCAGTACCTTGTGTTGCTAGAATAATCCCACATGGCCACATCTAGGAGGCTTCGGACCCAGGTCTTAGAGGGCTCCTTGAGAAATTTTTCCTGGTAAATCCCTACTACAAGGTCCTCTACAGTGAGAAGTTCTATATCTTGCTTGATTTCTTCCATTGGTAAACAGAAAAACATAGTTTGTGAATTAGAATACTTAGAACATGTGTATCAAAATGAAAACAAGTATTACAATATACTTCTGCAGTGACCCAGAGATTTACTTACCTGATACCCTTGCCATACACTTCAAACACCAGTTGACTCTGGCTTTATCATCAGACTGGAGAAGGAAATAAACAGTTACTTGTATTGTCCTACCTTGAATTAGTTTTAGTTATTTAATGTTAATTAATGTTCATTCAAATGAGTAGAGGGGAGGTGCAGAAGAGAGGCTAAAGTTTGTGACAACTAAATTAGAATTATTAAAAATTCTAATGGCAAGCACAGGGTCCCAAGTTCAATTTCTAGTACCACAAAAAAAAAAAAAAAAAAAAAAAAAAAAAAAAAAAAAAAAAAAAAAAAAAAAAAAAAAAA
>PVJA010000792.1:59741-120524 GCA_004027025.1 Myocastor coypus | reverse complement strand
TATAGCCTTCAGAAAGTATCATAAAAAAAGAGCAAAGGATTACTACAAAGACAAGTTTTGAACAACAGATAATCATATGCAGAATGAAAAGTACACAGAATTGAACATCCACTTTTCAGGGTAAGAAGATGTTGCAGATATTTTAGACAGAGAAACTAAAATCTTAATATACCAAATGAAACATGTTCAGCTTTTGTAGTTTTCAAAATCCTCCAAACTCAGAGGCATTTAAAAGAAAAAGCATGACACTAGTTACACTGGGAAAAAAAAAAAAATCAGAATGAATGCTTTAACACCAAAGCTTATATGCAGGCAAAACTTTTCTATTGGTATTTTTGTGGATCTTCTGGTATCCAAATGGGTATCTTAAAATTATCCCCTCAACTGAAAATTACCTTGCAATAGACAGGCGGCCAGTTCCCAGGGTTTGGATGAATAAATCTATAAAAATTTTGTAACACAGTTGCTTGGTCATGTCCAAATTCAAAGTTTGAAATAGGGATCTTGTGACTAGAATCACCTGAAAGAATTAAGAGCAGGCAAAAGGTCAAACTTTGAGCAAGACAAATATGTGTAGCTATGGAAGTAGAGGTACAGGAAGAGAATACTGAGGCACTTATATGAAACATGGTTATGGTTAGGAATTTTATACATACATGTAATTACTCAGAGAGATGGGTGGTATATACAGAATTAAGGAAAAGACCACCAAGAGACCCCAAAATTAGCAGTAAGTCAAATGTGACTCATGACTCTAAGACTTGATTAAGTGACCAAGTCTTTGGTGTTTCCACTATTCCCTCACTTCCTGTCATAAATGTTTTATTAATAAGGTTGGAGATTATGACAGTAATAACTGCTTCTAAAGTGATATATAAGATTTCCAGAAAAAAAAAAAAAAAAAAAAAAAAAAAAAACAGACCAAGTAACTTTTGTAAAAACTAAGAGTCTGAGGCTCTTTAGAGCATACACACAGTAGTTAGGAATTACTATATCAGGGTACCAGAGAATATAGGAATCCAGAAGGCTAAGTTTTCCCAGTGTATTATTTGGCAAATCCAGAAAGAGGAAGGTGAATTGTTGATCAGTGCTCTGGGGCCTAGAATTTTATGTCTGACATATCTCAAAGATGCAAACATTCTTTCTCTGGAAAAAGATAACATTACTATAGACCCTAAAGTACTCTGAAAACTTTTTCCTAGACACTGTAGATAACCAACTAACAAATAACAAGAAAAAGAACCAAAACAAAGTTGATAGATATCCACAAGTACTACACACACTGAAGTTACCAGGCTACAAATTTGAAAATTGCTCCTCATTTGAGGAGAAAGACCAAGAACTGATAAATTTCAGTATAAGATTGTAAACTATTTTTAAAAAAAAAATGTGCAGGAGTTCAGCTTCTGATAAGCACAATGGAAAAGCTAAATAAAGAAAAAAGTACTTAGAATTATTCAATGAACAAATAGAGGCCTGAAAATCTTGAAAGAAATCCTAGAGAACTAAATCTAGTATTTTGATTTGTTTTTCCTAATCAGCATTTACAATGCTGGAAGATCCAGAGGCTAAGAAACTTATTATGGTGTCTAGTTGTCCCCCAAAGCTTCATGAAGTCACTGGGGCAGGCTGCTGGAGTTTGTAATTCAAGATCCAATACTGGGATTATGGGAGTAGGTGCTACATCCACCCTGGGGTGGGTAGCCTGAATACAATATACGGAGAGAGAGGCTTGCTAACTGCTGCAACTACTGCTGTAGCTGCTGCTCTTTGCTTTGCGGTTTGTTGTTTTCCACCTGCCATCATGAACTGCTGGCCCATGCTATGTGCCATTTCGCCTTGGAGCCAGACTGAAACCTCCACTAATTGTGAGCCAAATAAACCTTTCCTTCCCTAATTTTGGGTGTTGGGTATTTTGTCCCAGCAATAAAAGTAACAGAGACAAAACTACACAGCATTTACAAGAGATGTGGCATTAACAAGAACTTAAAATATTATTCCAGTAGTACCTGTGCAAATAAAAATTACAATTATGCTATACATACATAGTCATACATACAATTGACTATGTATGCTATGAAGTCCATTGTGAAACTAGGGGCTAGGGAAATAGCTCAGTAGAATAAGCGCTTGCTTGGCAAGCACAAGGGCTGGAGTTCAATTCCTTGTTCCACAAAAAAAAAAGTGAAATTAGCCCATGATCCTGTGGAGGTCATGTCTGTAACCAACTTTTACTCTCATTAAAGAGCAATGAAGACAGAGTATGCTTATAAGATCTTAAGCGCCACTTGAGCATTATAATACAGCTTAACAATCCTTATAAACCAGTGTTGTCTGTCAACATTATATTACATTAGAACCATACTAGTGGAGAAATAGTACGACTACCATCCTTTTTCTGTAGTTGATCAAGTTCACACCTACTATTTGGAACTACCTTTTCCCTTAGCCCATTTGATATTTGACTGGCCTTCAGTAAGCACCTTAGCAGGCCTGGGTATTTTCCCTGGTGGAGTGACACATTCATTCCTAAGCGCTCTGAGCCATTTGTCATTGGGGCTATAACTCTACATATATTTGTCCTTTCCTCCATGTGGAATAAAGGAAAGCATCACCCCCCTGATAATCTGGGTCAACAACCCCTGACAACACTGCAACACACTTTTCAGCTTGTTTCCTCAGATGTATGAGACCAAAATGATGAGGATGAGGTCTTAGCTTCCAGCTCAATAGTATCTCTGCTGTGCTTCTTGGTACAAGCTATCCCTCTCTAGAACTAGGACTTCTAGTCCCACAGAATATAAGGTCATGGGCCCGGCAGGATGGCTCAGTGGTCTAAAGCACCTGCTTAGGAAAGCTTGAGCGGCTGCAGGGACCACAGTTCGATCCCCGGCACCACATGTTGTGCCAGCCCTGCCCTCAGGGCAGGCTGAGCCGGCCATAAAAATAAACAAACAAACAAAAGTTCTGAAACAAGAAAAAAAAAATAAAAGAATATAAGGTCATGAAGACAGGAGGCAAAAACTTTGCTACTGGATCACTAGGAGTAATGGTGATTGGTACCATTCCTACTTCCACTTCTTCATTCCTGGATGCATGAATCCTTGCTATGGGAGGCACAGTATCATACATTGGGCACTCATCCAAAGTATACAGAACCTTGTGAAGTACCTTACCCAGCCCTGCAAGCTGTTGCCACCTAGGTAGCACCTTAACTGTCTTCAAAAGAGCATTCCATCATTCTATCAATCCAGTCACTCTGGTTGGTAAGGGACAATGTAAAACCTGAGAATTCCATGAGCTTGAGCTCACTGCTTCACTTCTTTGGCTACAAAATGTGTTCCTTGGGCAGAAGCAATGTTATATGGACAAGATGTAGTCTCTTGCATGATGGAAGTGGCCCAATATCATCAACCTGCCACCAGGTCTCAGGTTCATCATCCTGGGGAACAGTGATATACAGAGGACCCAGTGTTGTCCTCTACTTCTGGCATATTAGGCATTTACAAATGGTTTCAGTCCGATCAGCCTTGATGGCTGAGAGTCCATGTTGCTGAGTCCATGCATAGCCTCCATCCCTGCCACTGTGGCCACTCTGCTCATGGGCCCACTGGGTAATACAGGAGTGGCTGAAGACAGAGGTTGGTCACTATTCACAGAAGGGTCATCCTATCTACTTGATTATTAAAGTCCTCTGCTGATGTCACCTTTTGCTGAGTCTTTATATGGCAACACTTTCACATCCTCTGCCCACATGCAGAGGTCTACTCATGTATCTCCTCCCCAAATATCTTTGTCACCAAATTTCTAGTTATATTCTTCAAGTTCCTGGCCACTCACCCAAACTATTGGCTACAGCCCATCAAGCAGCATATAGTCATATAACTGGCCATTTCTCCTGCCAGGAAAAATGTATGACCAAGCACTGCCCAAAATTCTGCTCACTGTGATGATTTCCCTTCATCATTGTCCTTCAAGGATGTCCCAGAAAGGGACCATAATGCTGCAGCTGTTCACATGCAGGTGGTGCCTGCATAATATGTACAGACATCTGAAAACCTGGGCCTAGCCATCTCCTCCTGACAGATAATTATATGGTACAAACCACAAGGCCATAGGTGCATTCTGGGAAACAGATGGCAGTACAGAAAGTGTGCAGGAGGCACAGGTATCTAGGTAACATCCTCATGTAATTTACTTGTATCCTCTGGCCATGCTCTGGCTCAATCATTAGTACCATTTCCATTTGATGACAGACTGTTGCTGTGTATGTCCAATCTTATAAATTGGTAGATCAGATAATACTCAGGCTGTGATAGGCAACTCAGGTCACATGGTAACCTGGTATCCCAAGGTTAAACGTTCAGTTTCCACTAAGGCCCAGCAGCAGGCCAAGAACTGTTTTTAAAAGGCTAGGTAGCTGTTTGTAGATGACAGCAGATCCTTGCTCCAAAACCTACAAGCCTCTGCTACAAATCACCTGAGAGGACCTGCCAGAGACTCCAAATAGCATCTCTATTTGCTACTTTAAGTATCATTGGATCTGCTGGATCCTATGGCCCAGGGGGTGAGCAGCCTGCACAGCAGCCTAGACCTGCTACAGAGCCTTTTCCTGCTCTGAGCTCCACTCCAAACTAGTAGCTTTCTAAGTCACTTGGTAAATGGGCTGGAGTAAGACACCTAATGAGGAATGTGTTGCCCTCAACCTCCAAACAGCCCCACTAGGCACTGAGCCTCTTTTCTGGTGGTAGGTAGAAGCCAAATGCAACAACTTACCTTTTACCTTAGAAGGAATGTCTATCTCTACATGCTCCATACCATGGACTCCCAGAAGCTTCACTGAGGTAGAAAGGACTTTGAATTTTAATTGGATTTATTTTCCATCCCATGGCTCTCATATGTTGTACTAACACATCCAGAGTGGTTGCAATCTCCCGCTCACTAGGCCCCATCAGCATAGCATTATTACCATAGTGGACCAATGTGATACATGAGAGAGAAAGGTGATCAAGATCCCTATGAATTAAGATGTGACATAGGGATGGTGAATAAATAAAACCCTGAGGTGAGACAGTGAGGTGTACTGCTGGCCCTGTTAGATAGAAGCAAGCTGCTTTTGATAGTCCTTATGAATAGGTATGGAGAAGAAAGCATTTTGCCAAGTCAGTAGCTGCATGGCAACTACCAGGAGATGTGTTAATCAGCTCAAGCAAGGAAACCACATCTGGTACTGTAGCTGAAATTAGAGTCACCACTTGATTCAGTTTTAAGTAATCTACTGTCATTCTCCAAGATTCATGTCTTCTGCACAGGCCAAATGAGAGAATTAAATAAAGATGTGGTAGGGACCACTACCCCTGCATCCTGAAGTCCTTGATGGTGGCACTAGTCTCTGGAATCCCTCTAGAAATGTGATACTGTTTTGCTTTACTATTTTACCAGACAAAGGCAGTTCTAATGGCTCCCATTTGGCCTTCCTAACCATAACAGGGTTCATACTTATTATGAACCAAGGTAAGGACTCTGCCACATACTAGCTATACATCTATCCCAATTATGTATTCAGAACAGGAGAAACAGCTACACGGTGGATCTGCGGACCACTGGACCTACTGTAAGTGCAACCATTGATCACTTGATATCCATAGGCCCCTACTCTTACTGGAGGACACAGTGATATTTTGGATCACCTGGAATCATGTTAAATCAGGACCAGTATCCAGTACTCCCTGAAATGTCAGATAACTGCCCCTTCTCAATGTACAGTTACTTGGACAAGAGGCCTCAGGTCCCCTTGGAGAAGGATAGGAAAAAGACAGTATAAATATTTGTCTCAAAAACAAGAGAAAAATAATTAAGATAATAGCGTTCCCATTGGTGAAGCATTATAAACTGGAGATTATACTCAGCTGAGCCAATTTTTTTTTTAACTTTTAAAGACAGAATGAACAGAATTGACTTCTCAGATGACTTCATAAAGAATTTACTAAAAACCGAAGTAGCAGGTGGGATAACACCAAAATATAAGCAGTTAGAACATATAATTTCAAAAGAACCTATTAAAACACTCCAAAAATTAAAACATAAAATCAACAAAAGCTATTAAGGCCACCTGATGAAAATTATGAAACTACTGAAAAGGATTACAGACATGAAAAACGAGAAGACAGCATGTTTACAAAAAGACAGTATTATAAAGGT
Organism: Myocastor coypus; assembly: GCA_004027025.1. Lineage (NCBI taxonomy): Eukaryota > Metazoa > Chordata > Mammalia > Rodentia > Myocastoridae > Myocastor > Myocastor coypus. Next base: position 114,323 of record PVJA010000792.1, on the reverse strand, counting down.
ATAGTTTTCTCCAAATTGATCCATTTAAAAGTGATCTAAACCCCAAGAAGGCATTTCTGAAAAATATGAAAAACTGATTCTGAATTAAGGAAGACAAAAGGGTCAAAAAGTAGCAAAAACATTCTGGAAGCATAAGGTCTAAATTAATATTACCAAACTACCATGCTTAACAATAAGATAAGGGGCTGGGGAGATAGCTCCGAGGCACAAGTGCCTGCTGGGCAAGTGCAAGGTCGTGAGTTCGAACCCTGGTCCTACAAAAAACAAAAACAAACAAACAAACAAACAAAAACAATAAGATAGTCATGGTCGGAAAAGGTAGGCCAATGGAATGGACTAATGAACAGAAAAATACATAAATAGAAACTTTATGTGATATAGGTGATACCACATATTTGGGAACATACTTATTCATAGATAAGTGGTGTGAAGACAACTAATTGTCAATATAAGGGGAAAAAATGAAACTGAATCTCTACATACCATATACAAGCCAATTTGAGGAGGAATGAGGACTTTGATATGAAAAAACAAGACTATGATTTTTACAAGTAAACAGAAACTATGTAACTTTCAGGCAGAGAATAATTATTAAGGCATAAAGGCTTACTTGATAAAAGGATATATTGTATAAAATTAAAGCGAAAAACGTTGGTTAACTAGAAAGCCAAAGACAATGAAAATAACAAGACAAAGGGAAAACAGGAATCTGCACACAATTTAAAAAAAAAAAAAACCACCTATTCAGGAGGCAGAAGCAGAATTTCAAATTTAAAGTCAGCCTGAGCAACTCAGTGAAACACTGTTACAAAAAATAAAGACAGGGCTGAGGATATATAGCTCAATACTCCCTAGGATCAATGCCCAGTATCCAAAAGGAAATAAAAAGTCAGAGAAGATAAATACACACATACAGACAGACATATATACCTACATAAATAACAGTGTTCTATATAGGCGTAGAAATATATATTTTAATTCTATAAGCATTCATACAGGTATAATTAAACATCACAAGTAAATAATATATACATAGTTAAACTATTCAGAACAAAGCAAGGGAATAATTAACAAAATTCAGAACAGTTTAAAGAGGGAGAGCATACAATCAGGGAAAGACAGTGGGATGAAATGCTAACAGTACTGGCAATGTGCTGGGTTTTTTTTTTTTTTTTTTTTTTTTTTTTTTTTTTTTTTTTTTTTTTTTTTTTTTTTTTTTTCAGTTGACTGGTGGGTACACTCCCGCTCAGTAATATTCTTCACACTTTAAATGTTATATTCTTTGTGTGCATAAGGCTTCATTTGAAGAGTTAATGGATCTTTAGTAAAAGAAGCTGAAATCAGTATTAAAAGCTTTGCTTCTTTTTAAGTTGAACTTCTCTAAAAATCATTTAGCAGTAAAATGAACAGAAGCAGAGCCCCGGTAGTTGAAGCGGTAAACAGCAGCCAAAACCTCCTTGCACTGCAGTCAAATGGAACTTGAAGCACCTCTTCAGAGGAATACAATTAGGGGAAAGAAGTAACTGGACTTCAACCCAGTAACTTCAAAATCCCTTCCACTCCTGAAATTCTTCAAGATTCTAATGTGCTAACCTATGCTAAAGGAAGCATTCACTTGATTTCACTTATATATACTTCATGAAAGATTAGCTAGCACAGGGTTGAGAGGTCAATATGCATGTTTCTTAGCTGCTACTAAAGTGGATCACATCTATATGTAAATTTGCTCTGGTGTATCACTATATGAAACATGGTCTTCTCTAAATCAGCTCAGCATTACATTTGCATTTGTAGTTCCTGTGTCGGCACAGCTACCACTCTTCATAGTCATTGCTCTTAATTTGAGCATTTCCTTGGGTTATCAAATTGACAATTGAAGACACACTTAAATTGGTGTGCTCCAAACATTTTAACTTTCCCTAAATGAATAACATTCCCAGTTTCAATTAGGTTGAATGATGAAAACATGCCTAGAAACTTTAATAGGCTTAAAAAAGCAAAACAAAACAAAAACAAAAAACACATTTTCTACTTATTCGGTTAACCTGAAAATGTTTTAGGCTGGGCGTAACAGTGTATGCCTGTAATCCCAGCACTAGGGAAACTGAGGCAAGAGGGTCACTACAAGTTTGAAGCCAGCCTAGGCTTCAAAAAAAAAAAGTTCAAAACCAGACTAAATTTCATAGGGACCCCCACACCAAAAAAAGAAAAACAGAAAAAGAAAAGAGAAAATCTTAAATAAGAATTGTGAAAATTAATTTACCAGATACGTTCCTACTTACATTTCAAAGATTTTTTTTTTTTTTTTTTTTTTTTTGAGACAGGGTCTCGCTATGCAGTTCAGGCTGGCCTTGAGCTCACTTTGGTAGCCCAGGCTGGTCTCGAACTCACACCGATCCTCCTGCCTCAGCCTCCCGAGTGCTGGGATTACAGGCATGTGCCACCACGCCCAGCCATTTCAAAGATTTTAAAGATCACAAATACCATCTATCACTTCCATGGAGACTATGAGCTACAATATAAGATGTGTTTTCCCTACCTTATGTTTTACATGTTAATATAATAAGTTTCAACCAAATATAAATATGATATTCAATTATTATATTTTACTTCATTCCTTTGTACTTACTTGCAGCCTGACAATGAAATCGAAATCCTCGTGGAATTTCACCTACAATATAAAATTGTTTTGAAAGTATCATAAGTATGGAGGTCCTGTAGTTGTACTAGAGTAATACCCAACAAAATGACCAAGTCATTATACATAGGCAGGTATTTTTATTATGTGAAAATATAGAACATTAAATCATAGCTTTTTTTTTCAATCAAGACAATGATCAAGAATTGTGGCATTTTGCCTCAACTACTGTCAAAAGGGAAAAAAGTCTCTAAATTCTATCATGGTTATAAAGCAAAAACAAAGATCATGATAATGAAAGATGAGCTAGAGAAAAAAAGAGCAAGGAATTAAAAATATTTAGAAAAATTTCAACATACATGCCATTGATAAAAGCTAATAACAGGCCATGTCTTCAGGTATTCTAGCCACTCAATCCTAATGCTTAATATTGTTATTGAAAACCTAAACCAACAACCCCATCTCAATACTTAGCTTCTAACAGTTTTTCAAGTAAGCACAATGAAATCTTGAACTTTAATAATTTGGCTATATTTGTGCTTTTTAAGAAATCAAACACTACTAATAAATGAAGACAAGATCTAGCATCTACTCTAGCTGGCTACTTACCAGGATTTATGAAACTGTGGAAAACTGCCATAATACCTTCTTGGAGAGAATATCTAACACAGCCAATTTCACAAGGGAGGAAGCGCTGTTCACAATGAGGAGGTAGCTCACCATGGCTATAAATGTTCAAAAAATAAAAAACACCTCCAAGGAAAACTACAAAAAAAATTTAAAAAGTTGTAAGACAAAAGAAACAAAGGCTTTAAAATCATTATCTGTGTTCCTACATTCCTAAATCAGCTGGAAAAGAGAACTCATCAACTATACCACATAAACAAGTTAATATTTTTTAACTACTTTTATCAAGGGTTACAGGAATAACTACTTTTTGTATAAACATACAGTCTGCTCTGAACTTCAGCTATAGATTAGCTTTGAATCTCAAGAATGATGTAGAAAATCTTTGACACATTCAACAAAGCACTTGAAGAAATAAAGTCAAGCAGAATGAGTTCAGAACTCTCTAACTATGGAAAATTTAATGTCTTTCATACTTTTACCAATTCACATAAGAAGCACTTATAATAAGGAAGAAAACATGTAAGAATATGTGAAGTATTTTCATTTATCTGGAGAATGTTCTTTTCACCAATGTTAAAAGTATAGTAGTGCTGGGTATGGTGGTGCATAACTGTAATCCCAGGTAGGGAGGCTGAAAACAGGAGGATTACAAACTTGAACTCAGCCTAGGTAATTTAATACCTAAGATTTTATCTCAAAATATATGATTGGGCAACACTTGGGAGGCTGAGGCAGGAAAATCAATGCAAGTTCAAGAATAGCCTGAGTTACAGAAGTGAGCTCAAGGCCAGCATGAACTGCATAGTGAGAACCTGTCTCAAAAAGACAAAAAAAAAAAAAGATTGGGGATGTAGCTCAGCTTGAAAGTCCTCAGCTCCATCCTCTATACTAGCAAGGGAAAAAAGTATGTTATTGTTAAACAAAGGTGTAACACAATTGGTAAAAACTACCAGAAGGCCTATAATCCTTTATTAACTATAACCTCTTCTATACTAGCTCAATAGCTCATCTTCACCTTTATTTCCTCACCATCGTACTTTTTTTTTTTTTTTTGAGATAGGGTCTCTATATGTAGTTCAGCTAGGTCTTGAACTAACTCCAGGTTGGCCTTGAATTCACAGCAATATTCCTGCTTCAGACTCACAAGTGCTGCGATTCCAGGTATGCACCAACACACCCAGTTTCCATAGTATATTTTTAACTTATCAGCAGGATACAACATGGTCTTGGTATACATATACACAATAGATGACCAAATCAAGCTCATGAACACAGCCATCACTTCACATACTTATTTTTTTGTACTGCAAACATTTTAAATATCCTAGTTTTGAAATACAATTACAAGATCTTATTAACAGTCATTACTATGCAACAGATCTCCCTGTCTGCAACAAGTTTATCTGGCTAGCCATAAGAAAGTATAAGTACCTATATTTAGTAACATATGAAGTGGTAAAAACCAAGAGAGCACATCTTTGTTATACCAACTTCTCAACAAATGCATATTCTTGTATTATATATTACTTTAGCCCTATAATATTTAAACATGTTTAACCAATTATATTGAAATGAAAAATCAAAATAAACAGGAAATATTTTTACTGGTCAATATGTCTACAGTGTTTTACCCATCAAACATAAAATATATTGGTAATACTCTACCTTGATCACTTTTTAGAGACAAACTTGATATATCTGGGGGTGTAACACATGGCTTTGGTACAAACATGCCTGGCTTCCTCAGAGGTGTAGAAGGGAGTTTCTAAAAAGGAAGAGAATCATTGACCACAAATTTACAACTCTCATAAGACACTTTTTACTAAAATAATTTCAAAATAACCCACAGATTACTTCATATCTTTTCAAGGTTAACAAATGCAACAAATGTGACAATAACAAAAACTAAACAAAAGCAGCCAATAGCAAAATCTACACTTAAAATAGTAAGACAAGTGGTTAACCAACTGAACTATAATTACAAACCATTTGTTCACTATTGATTTTCTAAGCTAATCTTTCCAAGTCATCTTTGCCACAAGGGTTGTCCAAAGAACACCATTCACCATGGAACTCAATATACAGTTTCACCAAAGCAGAATCCATATCATATTGATTTCAAGTCTCAAAGGTGATATACACCTTCATCTATAAGAGAATTTTTGTATAAGGAGTTAGGAAGAAGATAAACCAAAGCTCGTACCTGTAACTACAGAAAATACAAATTCAACTGGCTAGAGCATCTCAAACATAAATCCAGAAAATAAAAATCTCTCAAACTTAACAAAAGCCTTCCAAATTTTAATCCAATGTTAACAGTTTAAGAATGGAATTGCACTATTTAAGAACAAAAGAACCGAGAGGAAGAGGAAAAAACCTTCACAATTACTTTGCACTATCCTGATAATGTTCAAGATAACACTTTATTAATACTTTAATATTCTACTACACAGAAATGTACTCAAACTTTATTCCACTGTTTATAAGATATATAAATACTCCCCATTTCCGAATCCTGTTATTCCAGTACTCAAAAGACAGCAACTTGGTTAGTACTAAGATGTTTCCTAAAAATACTGGTGCAAATGATTTTTACCATCCAGAAATTAAAGGGCCATGCCTATTAGTGGGGTTTAAACCCAGGGCCTCTTTACAGAGCTACATCCCCTGATGTCTTGTAAAACATTTTTTACTTTGAGACAGGGTCTCACTGAATCACCGAGGCTGGGTTCAGACTTGTGACGTTTCTGCCATAGCCCTCCGGAGTGAAGAACTTAAAAAACAAACAAACAAACAAAAAAACATCCAAAGTTAATCCTGAGGGGATTTGACCTTGGAAGATACAAAAGATAAATGTCAAGCCAGGCGTGGTGGCTCACGCCTGTAATCCCAGCACTCGGGAGGCTGAGGCAGGAGGATTGGTGCGAGTTCGAGACCAGCCTGGGCTACAAAAGTGAGTGCAGGACCAGCCTCAACTGCATAGCGAGACCCTGTCTCAAAAAGACAAAAAAACAAAAGATGAATGTTTTGTTATACAGGTCTTGCTTTAACTTGCCCTTGATCACCCAGTGGAAAAGCTTAATTACGTGAAACACAGAGCTAGATTGGTGCGATGTGCTATAGGAGGCTTGGATCAACAGCCTCCAACATTGCCAGTTTCACTGGTGGCTCACTGCAACTGTGGAACATAGGACTGTGTATGCATCTGCTTCCTCTTAGTTCAAAGAGAAGAAATTTTTTCTTTCCTTACCAATATCAAGTGGAAGGTGGGTCATGCCCACACCTTGTGCTCTGTATTACTATTGTGAGGACAATATGCAGGGTGTCAATTGTTAAAAAAAAATAATAATGTTTATTGAAAGTGTTAATGTTTAATTGTTTGATCAATCTTATATACCTATACCTATTAATCTAAGCTGATCTGATAATTAAAATATGTAATATAACCATTGTTAAATTAAAAAAAAAACTTTAATCACAGTAATTAAGACATTCAAAGGTCACCCAGTATAATTCCTAAATACCAAATAGTGTATTCCCATTGCTGATCAAAGTTTAGATTTCTCTAGACCTTTTATCACTAAATTACCCTAACATTAAGTAGCCTGTGGGTTTAACAGAAATGACACCAGAGGAAAACCCTCACTGCAGATCAAAATTGACTGCCCTGAAATTTCTAAACAGGACTTTCCAGGCTTCTTAACACTAAATCACCCCCAAATTAAGCAGCCCATTGATTTTAACAGACATTGGGGAGGCGGGGAGATCAGGGTTGGAAAATTTTTTGTGTGTTTTTCTTTTCTTTCTGACAACAGGGAAAAGGGGGAAATTCTTGCCTGTACTCATCCACCTTGTCTGCGGACAGTCAAGCGCTTTTCGCATTTATTCCCCACGCGTTTGTTGACTGTGCCCATGGAGGCAGGCTGCTGCCCTCCACTAAGTTTACCTGCGTCTCGGAAGACCCAGGCTCCTTTCCCTGAGCAGCTCTCCATTCTCGAGCCATTTCTGAATATTTCTCCTTTTCTTCCTCCCTCAAGAGCTTGGAAAGAGAAAAAAGAAAAGCCACAGTGAAAACCCGGGGCCTGGGGGGTAGGCGCCTAGGAATCACTGCAGGCTGCTCCGGAGTGGCTCTTCCCAGCTGGCCGGACTCACGGTCTCGCTGCGCGGGCCCTCACCCAACCCATGCCCAACTGCCTGGCCCGCTCGCTCAGGCCTCACCGCCCATTCTGAAGAGCAGTGAGGTATGGCATCAGCCACGCAAGTCACGCGCAGGCCACGCTGACGTAGCTCTGGTATCCTCTCCTGCACAAAGAAGTAGTAGGCATTGCGGCTGGCCCTACGGTTGGGCATTACGAGCGCCGGGTGACCTCGACGCACGGGCGACACCAGGAACTCCAGCGTCCTCTCTGGACTCCCGCTCTTAGTAACCAAGGTCGGCCCCTGCGCGTGTAGTTTACCAGTTTCTGGCCAATCACTGCGCCATGCGCAGCCGCATTGGCTCCGTTTTGGGGAAAACCAATCAGGAGCTCGTAGGTTCCACCTTACGCACCCACGGTGGGGCGGGGCAGAAGAGAGGAGGTGCAGATGTGCAGTCTTCTGATTGGCTGTGGTGAGTCACAGGCCAATAATAGTCACGTGGAAGACTGCACGAGTTTCCTGTACATTGTTACGTAATATGGTTTACGTCCAAGAGCCAAAGCAGAGAGGGTTAGCGGGTGCTTCAGGGTTCTTCCAAGTTTTATATGAGTAAATGGCCAGGTTACACTGAGTAGTGCGTGCTGTTGGTGAGGCTAGTGAGCAACATGACAAAGGAGGGAAAGGATGACAAAAACAAGTGAACCCATTAAAAAAATTAGGTAGGTAGCTCAGTGGTTTACACTTCTGCCTGGCCATGGCAAGCCTGAGTTCCATCCCCGGTACCAAGCCAGGCGTGGTGGCGCATGCCTAAATCCCAACACTTGGGAGGCTGAGACAGGAGGATTGGTGTGAGTTCGAGACCAGCGTGGGCTACAAAAGTGAGCTCAAGGCCAGCCTCAACTGCATAGTGAGACCCTGTCTCAAAAACACAAAAAGAAAGAAAGAGAGAGAGAGAGAGAGAGAGAGAGAGAGAGGGAGGGAGAGAGAGAGAGAGAGAGAGAGAGAGAGAGAGAGAGAAAGAATCCCTGATACCAAATAAATAAGCAAACAAACATAAGTAAACAAAATTTAAGGGACATTTAAGAGTAAGTTTTAAGAAACATTCAAGAGGCTGAGAGTATTTCCTCATAGAAATCTGTTTTATGTCGAGGATATAGCTCAGGAGCATAGCTTTGGCAGGGCAAATGCAAGGTCATCAGTTCAATTCCCAGTACCGAAAAAACAAAACATTTCCTTCTTTGCAAGTTTTATTAGGTGGTGGTATTTGGAAGATACTAAGAAATACGTTTATCATCTCAGATTGTCTAACTGGTTACTGCTGATATATAAAAAAGGTACTTGTTTTCAGTGTTGATCTTGTTACTGAATGGTTATATTGACCCAATTGATCCAGATTTTCTTTTTCTTTTATCTAGTGCAGAGTTTACAGAGTCTACAGGGTCTCACTACACAGATTGGACTTGTAGTTATTCTCCTGCTTTCAGCTTCCCAAGCGCTGGGATTACAGGCACTGCACCAGTCTCAATCACTATCTCGGCATGCCCTGGGGACGCAGCCGACATGGCATGCTGGGGATTGAATTTTGACCCCTACATCGGCCTAAGCAGGCACTTTATAATCTGCAGAGCTATCTGGCCAACCTGATTCAGATTTTCTAATTGGAGATATTTTCCAGGGAAAGCCCTGTTTCCTCAGTTTGTGTGTATAGGTAGAGTCTGTGGTTGTTTAAAAATAATGACATTTGAAAATCAGTAAGCATGTTTTCTGCATCTTTTCAATAACTATATGAGTTTTAACTTGATTTAATATAATAATCACTATTACTAGATTTTTCTAATATCAAAGCATCCTGTCATTCCTAGTATAAACTCTGCTTGATCTAGAGGCAAAGGTGATGTTTCATTTATTTTATTTTATTTTTTTTGAGGTGCGGTATTCCACAAATTTTGTTAAGATAGACTTTGATTTGATTTCAGGTACTCAAATTTTTCCTGCAACATCTCTTTGACTCATGTAGTATTGAGAAATTTGTGATTTAGTTTCCAAATACTTAAATGTTTCTGTTACTCATTTCCATATAACTCTTACATGTTCTTAGAGTTTATATTTAATATTTCCTTGCATTTCTTGTGAACGAGTTCCTTTTCCTCACTCATCCCTGCCAGCATTTGACAGTATGTCATTTCTTGGTGCTAGATGTTCTTTCTAAGGTAAAATAGAATCTCAGTGTTTTAATCTGCATTTTACCAGTGGTCAGAGATATTGAACATTTTTTCATGGATTTATTAGCCACCTCTAAGAAGTGTATGTTCATTTCAGTTTGTTAATGGATGTATCTTGAACATATCTTGAACATTTCCATTTTTTAAATTTTTATTTGGGGGTTTTAACTTTTTTTTGAGTTTTTTATGTATTCTAGGAGCAGTTCTCTGTAATAGGTGGCAAAATTTCCTGTTCTGTAGGTTATATCTTCACTACGTTGTTTGTTTGCTTTTCTGCACAGAAACTATAATTGGAAGTGATCCCATTTATTGATTCTTTATACTGTTTCTTGTGCAATTGAGGGTATGTTCAGAACGTCATTGCCACTGGGTGTGGTGGTGCATGCCTGCAATCCCAGCACTTGGGAGGCTGAGGCAGGATGATCAGGTGGAAGTTTAAATACTGGATTAATGTGAAATTGTTGCTTCCTTGATGGTAATGATACTGAAGTATAAATTTTGTGTTTTGCTTACCAAACATTGCTACCAGGGTTGTAGAATCATTATAAAATGATCTAGTTTTGCGTCAATTCAGAGGGCTTTTTTGTATTCCTTGATGATTTTGTCAAATTTCTTAGTAAAATTCTGATCCTAGTATATCTTCAGTGGGTGTGTGGATCCAACGTTTGGCCTCCATTTCATTGTCTTGTAGGATGAAGGAAGTTATCCCCTCAAAGCCTTGCAGATGAATTGTTGTAGTAGCTGTCTTCATAGGGATCATAAGCTAGACCACCTAAATATTCATCAAGAAGAGAATTGAAAAATTATGTTATAACAGTATAGTAGATCACCACTCAGGAATGAAAAGAAGTGAATTAGTATTAGTAATTAACTTGGATGAATTTTGAAGTGGTTCAAAAGACAAGGATATAGAAATGACAAAACCATGGGTATATCAGGTCAGCAGTAACCTGGGACTGGAAAATGATAGAGGGATGGGCTTGTGAGAGCTAATACATAGGCCTTCTAGGTAAGCAGTATTTGATACTTCAATCAAAGTGTTGGTGGTTACAAACAATACATGTCAAAATTCATCAAGTTATACACTGGATATATGCCTTTTATTTTGTGTAAATTATAGCTCAGTGTTTTTAAACGATGTAAAATATGTAGCATTTGCTTGTAATTTGAAAAAAAAAATATATATATATACTAATATTGTCCCTTCTCTTTTTTCTCCTAATATAGATTACCTCTTCCAAGGCTTTTTTGATTCTGGCCGAAGTTTACTTTATTGATCACTTTCAAAAATCTAAACTTGTTTTATTGATCAAACTTTTTCTTTTTCTTTTTTACTCATTTTTGCCTTGAGTTTATTAATTCCTTATTTCTTCTTCAGGCTGTTTTAATTTTTTGTTGTTCTTTTGAATATAAGTTTCATTGCTTCCAGTGTCTGCTTACTATTTATATAGGCTTAATTTCCCTTTTCTGCTTTGTTTGGATTGGTCAATATTTTTTGTTCTATTTACACTGGTTCCAATTACATATTCTATTTTTATTCATTCAAATTATCCCTAAAATTTTAAGTTTTTTTAAACTTCACTTTCATAAACTTCTGTAGTTATTAGGTATTAGGTTATTAGGTATATCTCCCTTTCCCAGGCAAGAAGCTTGAAAAATTAACCTCATTTCCTCAATCTGTCTTCTCCATTCTTCCATTATCCTCCTTCCATCTCCCATGTTAATGTCACCTTAGATCTCTTATACCTATGTTGGGCCATGATTGAAGTACCACAAACTGAACCTAAGGTGTAGTTTGCTGAGTTTTGACACATATACACTTGTGAAACTATCACTGCCATCAAGGTAAGAGTACTGTCCCTCAAATTTCCTTCACATACCCATAATGCTACTTGAAGTTGCCTACAGTTCACTGATGGCATTATTTTTTCTCCAGTCTTTTGTTTGTTTGTTTCTTTTCATACTTTCCACTGGTATCTACTCATGCTTTCGTTTATAATACCTAATCTTTTATTAAGCCCATCCAGTAGATTGAGCATGTCAGATTAATCTTTACCAGAAGTTGTCTTCTTTTCTGCTTCTCTACTTAACATGATCTATTTTTCAACTGAGATATAGTTGTAACATAGTTATGATTATAGTAACTACTACTTGTCCTTTCTACTCTTTCTATGAACTGAGTCATTTCTGGGTCTCCTGATTAATTTGTCTTTGTGTTCTGAATTCTGGCCCTTTTCAGGCTTCATTATATTTTAACAGATGCTAATCATTGTAAATTTTATCCTGTTGAATTCTCTGTATTTCTGTACTCCTACAAATATTCCTGTGCTTTGTTCTGGAGCAATTTTTTACTTGGAAACAGTGTAAGGCTGGTTTTTGCTCCTTTGGACAGTTGCTTATATGCTTTGTTGTTTGGGATCAGAACATGCTTAGAACAATTTTTTTCCTCTTCTGATGTAACACTTGTTTTGAGGGTTCTATCTGATATCCCATAAATTTGGAAGCTTTTCCACTTTGGCTGAGGGGAACTCAAACTATTTCCAGCCCTGTGTGAATTCCAAGGATTGTTCCTTCTAATCCTTTCAAGTTGTTCTTTCCCTGGCACCATGCAGTTTCCTCCCACACGCAGTGATCAGTATTCAGCTGAAGCTTTGGGGGAGATCCTCACAAGAATGCCAGAGCAATTTTCTTTCCTTTTGTGCTGCACCCTCTTTTCTGGTTCTCTGCCCTACAACTTGTCACAGTGCCAGCCTAGACACTCATCCCCATGCTCCCTCCATGAGGAGACCTGGACCCTGCTAGATGGCCCTATTTGCCGCTCTATTCTGGATACTCTCTCCTGGCCGCAGCTGGGGACAATCACAGCACATACCTTATTTGTTTCTGTTTTTTCAGAGATGATTTGCTTCCACTCCCCGACGACCAGTGTCTGAAAACATTGTTTCATGCATATTTTATCAATATTTTAGTTGTTTCAGGCTGCTGGATAAATAGATCCATTCCCTGTTCCTCCATTTCAGTCAAGATGGCTTTTTCTTCCTTCAACATTTTTTAAGACTTAACTATTAACATTAAATAGGTAATCAGGGAAGACCTTCCTGAGGAGCCAGTGACTATTAAAATAAAATGGAAAATAACAGGGGAAAGAGTATTCCAGACAGACAGAACAAACAGTCTATGCAGAGGATTATCTGTGAAGAGCTGGGTTTGTCCTCAGAACAGATGGACGATTGGTTGGTACTGTCCTCATGTATCCCATCATGGGGTGGTGGTGGTGGGGACTGTTAAGGTTAGAGTAATCAATAGGAGTCTGGGTGTGGCTGTCATAAACGATGTGACTGTTACTCTAAAAACAATGTAAAATCATTTATGTAGTTTACTTTATTTTTATCTGGTAAAAGTTGCATTCAGCCAGGCATGGTGGCACATGCCTATAATTCCAGCACTTCGGAGGCTGAGGCAGGAGGATTGTTGTGAGCTCAAGACCAACCTGGGCTACAAAGTGAGCTCAAGGCCAGCTGAAGCTGCATAGTGAGACACAGTCTCCAAAAGACCAACAACAGCAAAAAATTGCATTCATTTATTATTTATAATCTGTTGTTTTGAAATACATTACAATGTGGAACGGCTATATTGAACCAGTTAGAATATGTATTGTATCATATACATTACATTTGTGATAGGGACACAAAATGACTGTATTTAAATTTTTTTTTTTTTTTTTACTGTCATGACTTGATTTTTAGTTGAAGAACATCACCTTTATTGCTATTTGGGGAACGGCTCAAAGAAGGATGGCAGGGTAAGCTCTGTTAGGAGCATCTCTCCAGAGTTCTAGTGACATATGACAGTGAACTAGAGCAGAGAAGCAGCCCTGGTACAGAGAGGTGAAGAAGGGGGCAATTATGTCTTGGGGGCAGACAGAACCAGGTCATAGATTGGACATAGATGAGAAAGAAAAGGGAATCCTAGAGTTTAGGCTTAGTAGTCCAGAGCTGAATGATACTTTTTTTTTGAAGATGAAGGAGGACCCGGGGGTTAAGAGAAGACAGGACTAATAGCAAGGAGAACCCAAAGTTCCCTCATAATTTCTAGTATCTGCTCATCCTCTTCCTTGGTACTGCTGATATTTAAAAAAACAAAAACACTTATTTAACTGCTACATAAGCTGAATAGCTTTCCTCACTTTCCCACAGGGTCAGTTTTCCTATTCAGAAATTCTAAAGGGAGGCAGGCTTTGGTTGGGGTCTGTGAGGCATGGCAAGAGATTAAGAGTTCCATTGTGGACATGTTAATGTCCTGATAGCTACTCTGTATTCAAGTAGAGATGTCAAGTATGTCATTGCCATGTAACTCTGGGGTTCTGGGCTTGAGAGAGAATTTGGAAACCAGCCACTTTAAGATGGCATTTAAATTCATGGAAATGGATGAGCTCACTTAAGGAGAGAGTGGCAAGAAAAGAACTATCCTGAGGCCAACTAGCATTTAGAAGTAGGAGAAGGAAGACCTAGTGAAGGTGAAGCAGGAGGAACAGGAGAACAAAAGTAGGGAGATGAAGAGAGTGATTGCAGCAGGAAGCAGTTCTTTTATACACTAAGTATTAATCAGAAGCCCACTAAGCACCAGGCCCTTTTTTGGACATAATAGATTGCATGCAACAAAGCTTGCAGTGAGGAAAATAGACAATAAGTAAATAAACGATTACTTATCTCATAAGATGCCAGAACTACTTATAACAGCTGATGAAGGGTGCAATTTTAGGGTGGTCAGTAAGAGCTTTATATGGAAAATGAAAGTTAAAAGGAAAGACTGGAAGGAAGGAGGCAAATGTGGCAAAGTCTAGGAGAGCAGAAAAGTGTCTGATGTGAAGGCACAGCGGGTATGTCTGAAGAAAGCAGAGCAGACAAGGTGAGCACTAAGGACCAAGACAGAAGACCACAAGACCCACATGAAGGCTTTAGACGTCAGTGCAAATGAGGGAAAGCCATTAGAGATTACGTGGTTCTCTTCCCCCATCCCTGTACTGGGGAGTCAACTCATGGCTTTTGCTCTGAGCTGCATCCACAGCCCTTCTTTTGAGACAGGTTCTACTAAGGTGCTAAATTGCACAGCTAATCTTGAATTTATGATCCTCCTGCCTCAGCCTCCCAGAGTGCTGGATTGCAAGTACATGCCACCGTGCCAGACTACCTAAAAAAATATGAAGTGCAAGGTATAATGATATAATACTATAATGACAGCTGTAACATAACATTCATCAGGGTTACTGTGTTGGCCTCTCTACCAAAAGCCTCATGAGAGTTGTCTCCCTTTTGCAATTGAGGCATGTACCAGGGGGTGACTTCTCCAGAATGCACTGCCTGTGACTGACTCTGAGCTCTAAGAACCTTTCTTCCCTAATGTTTTTATTCTAGCATGTTGGCAATAAATGCTCTGAGATTTATATTACCTGATGCTTTGCTAAAGGAAAAGGAAAACTTTCCAAGTTTCTGTCAACATTGCTTTACTGACCTTCCCCACTTTCAGTATCCCAGCCTGAAGTCTGGTTGATTCCACTTATGAATTCGATCTGTATTAAAAATGTGAGGGAAAAAATACAGTAGATGTTTAAATTTTTTAAAAAAATATTTATTACAGCAAAAGACACATTGCCATTAAATCCCCCTCAAAATCCTCCCTTTTAACCTTTGCATTAAGCACGCTTATCTCATCGTCCTTGCCACTTTCTGAAACAGTTCTGAAGTACTCTTTCATTAGTGTCTGTAGTTGTGCAGTCCCAGCTGCTGCAATGTCCTGAATCGACTCAGAACATTTACTTTCACAGTCATTCTGACAGTGGGAAACAGCCAGAAGCTTCATGTTACAGAAATCAGTAACTAAGGTGGATGAGGGCATGCTATAAAGGTTTTATTCGACAGAAACTTGTAGACATTGATCAATGAAAGGTTAAAAAAAAAAAAAGAAGGGTAATTCTTAAGTTTTAAAAATGTATTACATTCGGCAGAGCACAGTGGCTAGGGTTCAGTCCCTGGTGTGCTGTGCCCGCCGAGTGCACAGAGACAGTGCACTGAGACAGTGATTGAGATGGTGTGGTGGTATACGCCTGTAATCCCAGTGCATGGGAGGGTGAAAACAGGAGGATCACTATGAGTCCAGCCTACATAGTAAGACTCTATAGACCTTGTACTAAATACATTAAAAATAAATGAAAATATTACAGTGACGATACTTTGCCATGATCCTCTACAAAATACTGACAATTCCCTCTTGCTTCTAACATGATTAGCATCCTTGACAACATGCCTTGGACTGTATGTACACATACACTGTATCTTTCAGGCATCTCTGTGCTTGCAGCCTCTTGCCATGCCCTGTGGACTTGGCCTTTTGTGTCTCCCTGTAACATTGGTCTCAATTCATATTCATGCAGCCCCACACTCTAGTTTGGGTGCTTATCCTCTCTTGGGCTCTCCCAAAAGCTCTTCCAAGGCAGAGACTAAAACAGCTCTGCTGAAACACAGGTCAGATGTTGTTCTACTTAGAGATTCTCAAGGGTGGGCCTTTGCTTGTACAATTAAATCCAGACCAAGTATCCCTTTCCCTTGTTTGATCCAAGCTCACCTTTCCAGTTTATTGCCACTCTGTGCTTTGTGAATGTGGACTTTGAGCAGCAAGTTCTACTCTTACCTCTGCCTGTCAGTGTGCCTTTGTACAACCCCCACCCCTGAGATGAGCTCAGGGACCACCTTTTCATGAAGATATCTCTGACTGATACTTCTGATGGGTAATTGACCCTTGTCCTCCTTCTGTATGTGTCCTAACATAAGCCCTGCCACATACTACATATTTAAAGATTCTATTTGCCTTTTTCCCCACGTAGTACTACAACTCAGCTGTCAGTTCTTTGGTGCAAGAGGCTGTGACTCATCTTTGAATTACTATTTGTCTTGAATTTCTGGCTATAGAAGGCACTCAATAAATGTGTGAGGGATAGCTGAATGAATTCAGGGAAGAGAAGAAGATGAAGAAAAGGGGTGGTAAACACTCTGGAGCAGTTTGTAATTAATTAGCAACTACATATGAATTTCCCCATGTGCGACGCTCCAGAATTGGAAAAAAAGGTGCAGCATTATCACTTGTCAGAAATGCTTATGGCGCAGAAATCTGTTGGGCTGTGCTCTGAAACACTTGGAGAGCCCCAATGCCCCACCGCTGGTGTGACCTGGTCCTTCCTGTGATGCGCAGTGCCCTGTCCTCCTCCAGCTCTGTTCCCTGGTCCTTTACTGGGGGTGCAGTCCCGACGACATGCTCTTTTGTGCTCTCTCCCTTCCTGCAGGTCCCATTTTGCACTTGTGCCCAAGAAGGCCTCTCGTTAAATTCTTAGAGTTCTGAGAAATAATCTTCTGACTCAGTGGCCAAGACCCAAGTGCACATGGCTCTTCTTTCCCATTTGAGGTGTAGAACACTGCTTGGCTGCTGGAGTCAGGATTGCTATTTTGCTCGTGCTGAGGGCCACCCATGCTACTGGGATCTCCATGGGATGTGTACACTGAAACAGAAATGGAAGCAAAGGAAAAAAGCAGAGTCAGAGCTCATAAAAGAGAAGCAACATTTCTTCATATTTGGCTCTGTAAATCACAAAGGAATTACAGATTAACATATCAGCCAATAAGGATTCCCAGAGCTTCAACTACTCATAATTAACTTGATTAATGACTCACAATGGAGGCATCATGAGAGCAGCTGTACTTTTCAGGGCGTTGTATCTGGCTAAAATTACAGGCCTCACAAAACACCTGTCACCCCTTCTTCCTGCCTCTGTCCTCCCTCCTGGGATGTCCTAGAAACTGCATAAATTTTGGTGGGGCGTATCTTTTCTGTTGTAACTTTTTCGACATTGCAGTAACATTGGCATATGCATAGAAGAAAATATAAAGGAATGAAAATTTTCCCAGAGATAACCATTAGTCTTTTGTTGTTTCTTTTCTCTCTTTTCAGTTCATGTTTCCATATTTGAGACTACAGTGTAAGCCCTTTCATGTTCTATTTGCTTCTTCACATTACCCTTGGGTTGACCTTTTTTGGGGGAAAGCATTGTAAAACAACTAATGCAGGCAGGAGTACCCCACTGCTGAGGGGGTCTGACCTTAGGAGGGAACAAAGCAGTCCTCAGCTAACTCAGCACCTGGCACCACTGACATAGGGTTTGAAGCCTGAGACAGCAAGCTTTTGCATTAAATCTGCTGCAAGTTGGGGACTTCTCACCATGTTCTCTCAGTCTTTTACTTATTATGTATTTACCACTGTTCTTGACAGTTCAGGGTTTTTTTTGTTTGTTTGTTTGTTTGTTTTTGGGTTTTTTTTTTGTCTATTTTTTGTTTGTTTGTTTTTTAAGGTAGAAGAACCATGTACTTTATATTTGCATTTACAGTTTTTAAAGTTTTTCATATATTTAATTTTTTGGTCATATCTAGGGCCATGCGCATGTTAGGCAAGGGCTGTGTCACTCCCCTAAACGTTTTCTTTAATGAAACAGTTTATTCCTTAATATGAAACAGCCGAACATGCTTTGATTTTGATATCAAGTCTCCAAGTTTAAGTTCCTTGGTTTCATTTAGCTATTTTGTTTTAAACCTCGAATTCCTCAAGAGTGGTTTTGAAGGTATAGGGCATGGGGAAGATAATGAACGTAACAGGTAACACAGGGAAGGAAAGATGAACCAGGCTTAGATAAGAAACATGGCATCTGTTTTAAAGTCACACCTCATATATTTCTCCTGAAGTGCAAAATCAGAGAGAATGAGAACTATGATTTTGTCTTTGTGCTTTAAAAAGACCCACGTTAAGCAGGATTCATGTGCATGCATGCCTGTGTGTCTGCAATGAAATCATGCTTTAAAGAGGACTCAGCTGCATTATATTTATAACTGTGTGGTTGCTACCAGCTACCAGCATGTCTCCTTTCGGTGGTTCACATCCCTCTTCTCTCTGTCCTAATTTTGTTCTAATGTGAGTAGCTCTGATGAAGCAGCCTGTGAGTCCTCACCCCTTCCCACCAAACACAGTTCCAGCTGAGACCTCTGAAGACTCCCACTGTGATCCCACACTAGACCTGACTCCAACATGTTGGCCTCTGCTTGCAGAAGAAACGGGTGATGAGCTGGGGATCAAGACCCTATGTAGATTATGATGAATCAACCTCTCTGTGGGGTCCGGGTCCCCTCCTATTTGGCTAAGACAAATGGACAACAGGAGATAAGCCAGATCATTGTCTCAGTCACAAAAGCCAACTCAACAGCTTCCCAGGGGGGAAAAAGGATAGATATGGATTGCTTTTTTTTTTTTTTTTTTTGAGACAGGTCTCACTATGTTTTTTCAAACTGGCCTTGAACTCAACTATTTAGGCTGACCTGTAACTCTCTGTGATCTTCCTACCTCAGGTTCTCAAGTACTGGAGTTACAGCATGCACCACCATGTCCATTGGATGGATCACTTCTTAAACATTAATGTCCATTGAAAGTTCTTGAGGAAGACAGTTAAAATGCAGATTCTACCCTGCCATTTCTGATATGAACTCACCCCGCAAAGCGCTTGAACTGACTTATTTTCCCATGCCTTTTTAAAGTTTTTAGATTGAGATTGGGTGTTGCTAAATCACTAAATTGTTCCCCATGGGGGGGGGGGGGTAGGAAATGAGGGCTTTAATTTCTGATCCTTCTGACTCAGCCTCTCAGAGTGCTGGTATTAGAGGTAGTGCCATCATGGCCAGCTGGAAATCTGGTTTTTAAACAGATGCTAGAATGTGATTCTGCTGCTGGAAGTTCAAAACCACACTGGGATTCCCCATGTGATATCCTGCTACTCAGCAATGAGACTGAAAAATGAAACCTTTACCCACATCTCCCATCTCTATCCATTAGGTTCCGTGTTTTTGAATCACTGGTGTATATACCATTTATATAAATCACCTTGGAAACAATGTGCAATGGTGAAAGGCTCTGGTGATTTAGGGTATAGCCCAGAGCCCTGTTTTTAGGAAGATTCAAGATAGACCAACTCCACCTCTCTAGCTATGAGGCAGACACGTGGGGCAATATACACAAACAAAGCTTCTGGAATGGTAACTAGAAGCCTGCATTCTGTGATTAACCACTCTTTTGCAAATCTCTTGATTTCTGTTGAAGTGCGCACATCATACACTCTCAGCGCACGGGCAGAGTTCACTTCTGTGAGTATCCATGGTCCTCCTGGGCACATCCCTACTCTCTTCCCTCAGTCCATCTCCAATTTTTCACCCATATAAACTTCCCTCTATGTCAAGTTTTTCATAAAATGCCACTGTGATGTATTTAGATACTAAACATTACTCAGTCTTTTGTAAGACATCAAGGTAGTCATAACAGCTCAACCAGACACTCATGAAAGAGGACTTCCACACCCACTTCAGAAAGTGGGCACAATGATGGGCTAAGTGTGTTTGAAATGAGCAGGAATATTTTGAGGAAGACTGAGTGTAAGACAGTTTTTAAAACTAACTATTTAGGGACTGGGGCAATAGCTCCGTGACACAAGTGCCTGCTTGGCAATTGCAAGGTTGTGAGTTCAAACCCTGGTCCTGCCAAAAATAAAATAAAATAAAATAAAAAATAAACTATTCATTGTGCTTTTCAATCACATCTCATATAGCAGTTAATGGTAAAACTATAAATATATCATCAAACTTTAGGGGTAAATGTCCCTTTTATGGTGCAAACACATATACTTTATTTTGGAGTCAGAAGATCTGAGTTCAAATATTAGGTCTGCCATTTACTAGCTACCTGACCACAGAGAAATTAATTACCCTCCCTGGTCCTAAGTTTATTCATTAGGATGAAATGAGGAAGTTTACAGAAAATCTAGAACTATGAGTAGTTAAAAATGAAATAAATTCATAAATTTTAAAATGTTAGGCACCTTTATGTTTCCCTTTTGTGCATCAAGGATATAATTGTGAAATTTCACTCATATAGCACATTAGTCAGAGTTCTTAATGGTATGCATCAGAAACCATCCTAGTCAAAATAAGAAAAGAGATAGTTTATGAAAAGATATTGGATAGCTCAAGTAATTGCCAAGAAAATGGAAATCCTGGGATAGAAGATGCAGTGGAACCCAGAGAGGCTACACTGAGATTGGAGCCAAAACTATACCTGGGAGCAGTGTTCTGGCTTTGACTTCTACCACAGCTGTCCTGGGCAGGAGATGCTGCCTCTATCTCAGCAAAACTGATTTTCTGCTGTTTCTGCTTCTTGCAAGGCTTTGGCCAGATTCAAAACCCTGCAAGTACATGGTGGCTTTGCCTGGGGCCCCAGCTCTGCCCTGAAGTTGAGATGGCAAGGAAGTGGCCCTAGATGTTCTATCTTCTGCAGTTGAAAAAGCTAAAAATATGAAGGGAATTCAGACATTGGACACTCTTGAAACACCTACTACCAGGGTCTGCCCACCCTTTCCCCCTTTCTCAGGTATTGTCCCTGGTCTCTCTCTCTCTCTCTCTCTCTCTCTCTCTCTCTCTCTCTCTCTCACACACACACACACACACACACACACACACACACATGTCTGTCCCTGCATATTGGGTCTTCCAGCTTCAGGAACACCTTCAAGCCTAGGGCCATGGTGTTGGAAAGCTATTCTGGACCTTTTTGCTTTTTTTGCCTTCATTTACCTACAATGCCCCTACCTGCTACCTTTACACCAGAATGTTCAACTCTTGCCCTGCCCCGAATGCTAACTCTCAGTGGTTATGGTCCTCAGCACCCTTCCAAGAGTAACTTGCTCCTTATGTTCGTCAGGCAGTTTTCCTGGGTTTTTATGGCCATGTTTGCTGCACTGTGCAGTGATTATCGTGCTTCTAGTGGACTGGTCTTTCCTCCCAGTCCTAGATCCAAGAGAAGGCTGCTTAAGGGTAGAAAGTCTGTTGTCCTCATCACTGTGTCCTTGTTTCTTAGCACCAGGTGGATGT
Organism: Myocastor coypus; assembly: GCA_004027025.1. NCBI lineage: Eukaryota > Metazoa > Chordata > Mammalia > Rodentia > Myocastoridae > Myocastor > Myocastor coypus. The sequence goes on along the minus strand of PVJA010000792.1, from coordinate 92,691 downwards.
GCTGAACATTTGTGAAGGCCGAATACACTTCTCAGTTCTCTATCAACACATGGTGACCAGTTCCACAGTCGTCAGACCAATCTATGTTTTAAAGATGGAAATCATTTATGTCAGTTTCCCCTGCAAGCCCTAAACGTTGGGCTTGTCTAGGTCCTTATAAATGGGTGCTTCACTCTACTTTTACAAATTTTCTGTTAAGAGGCTGTATGCCCTCATTCTACCCAATGATGTCTTAACAAGGAAAGTTATGCGGCGGGATTCCCGCCTACCCTTTTTCAATTCTGCCCAGCCTCTGGGATCCTTGCACTGTCGCAAAGGAAACCAGACGGAGGGGTGGGTGGGGAACAGCAAAGCAAACACCCCCGCCTCCAGGACTTGCTAGTCTAAGTCCCATGAGGAATCAAGCCAGGTGCACACAGGTCCCCCACCCCTGTAGTTCTGTCCCTCTCTCCCAGTTCCAGGGGTGCGGTTGCCACCCTTATACCCTGTCTCCAGCCCACGTTCTCACACTCGGCCGCCTCCCCCTTCGCGGCAGACTTGGGGACCGGCCGCTGACCTCCGGGCCGCGAGGGGCGGCACGTGACCGGGAAACTTTGGCAGCCGGGTGGCGGGCGGAGCGCTGGAGGCTGGCTGCGGGCGGCGGGCGGAGCGCGGGCGGGGAGGCGGGCGGGAGGAACGCGCCGCCGCAAAGAGCAGAGCCCCGAGCCCGCGGCAGGAGCGCTGGGCAGGCTGCGCCGTGCAGCGCGCGGCCCCGAGAGCGCGCCCCGCCTGCCAGGGACCCGCTTGTCCGCCGTCCGCCGCCTGCAGCCGCTGCCTACTTTACGCCCGCCCGGCCTGCATGGGAAGTTGGGGAAAATGCACAGCGTCGTGTTGGGGTGGTGTGCTCTCTTCTGGCTAACAGGTAAGAGTCGTTTCCTGCAGAGACGAAGAAGTTTATATAGATTCTCGTAGTGGTGGCTGCTTTCATGCCACCCTCGATTGCGTGTTTTAAAGCTACTCGTGTGTGTGTGTGTGTGTGTGTGTGTGTGTGTGTGTGTGCATATGTTGTGTAGATGATGGAGGCTGGGGAGAAGCCGGATTACAATTGAGCCAGATGGAGATGCAGGTGTTTGGCTCACTGGCTCTGTAAGGTTGTTCTGGAAATGTGCATTTGTCCTCTGTACATCGTTTCTTCCTGGTCTTACCCTGAGTTTGTGGTGCTGAGTCCTGGGCAGAGCCTGGCTCAGAGGGGTCCATGCGTTAAGAGCACTGGTTTGGGGGTGGGGGGAGTAAGGGAAGTCCTCCCCAGTTCCTTCCCTGGAGAAGACAAGAGACCCAGGGCCTCGCTTTGTGGCGTCCCTGGGGTGCAGGGGAGAGGAGAATGAAAGGAGGTGGGCCAGGGCCGGGGAAGGCTTGGTTGGCCAGAGTTGGGGGCCTGACTCAGTCCCACCGGTATCCTTTGGAGAGTAGTCCCATGGTAAAAGCAGATCCTTTTTAACAGATGCAGTCCCCTCCCCCCAATAGATATTTGCCCAGAGGTCCGGAGGCATTAAGCTTCACCCAGCACAGATCTATCTGGGCTCCTTCTGTCCTCCTCTCCCTTCTGCTGAACTTTCTTTCCATACTCTTGGGATTTGGAAAGACAGGAGGGAAGGAGGAGAGGGGCGGAGGAAGTAAAAAGGGATTTAAGACAGGATAGCTAAATGTACCAATTTCCCAAGGTGAATGTGTTTAGTATGTATCTCAAACACATACTAATAAGGGGGCCCTTGTTCCCAACATGCCACTCTACATGGCCGTTTTGTGCGTTAGAGGACAAATACCCTGGATGGCCAAGCCTGAGAAACGCTGGAAGAACCCTTGCTGAGGGGTATCCTGGGAATGAGATAGGCTTGGGAGCTTGGACAGCTGCTCATCACCAGGTGGGGACAGAGTGATGGAGGAAACAGAGCCAGGTGTCAGACGGGTCAGGGAGACAGGCTGGGACAGTGACTGGCAGGAAGGAAAACAGTACTCAGCAGAAGATCTGGGGAAAAAAGTCACTGGGGAAAGGGGGCCAGAGTAAAATGTCCTGGGCAATTCACTGAAAGAGGGTAAAATGCACCTAAGAAGAAAGAAAGGCAAATACCCCATTTCCCTTAGCTTCAGAATAAGATTATTAATTGCCTTTTTTTTTCCTATTTCAAATGAAAGGCCCCTGCCATTGCTCCTGCCCCCGCTGGGTTTAGACTGTGGAGAACACCCTCAACAGAGTTAGCCTTTCATCTTGGCTGCTCTGAGTTCATCCCTCCTACAGTATTCAAATATGAATCATCTCTAATTTCAGGGCTTGGCTGATCCATGCCTCTCCCCTCCCTCAGCCTCCCCTGGTGCCTTCTATTGCCACCCTCACTGATTCTGATTCCTTAATTTCCCTCTACTCCTCAGTTTTCATCTCCAGAGGAACAAAGCCTGGGCCTCTTATCACTACCTCCCTGAAGCCAGCCAGGCACATCTGGGGAGGGGTCTGAGTCAGAGGTGTTTTCCAGACCTTCCTCAGTCTGCTGAAGAGAAGCACTCTGGAGATTTGCAGGGAGAAGGGAGCAGAACACATGGCCCTCTCTGGAGGGCTAACAGCATCTATGACGTGCAATCCTGTCAGAGTTCAATCCCCGGTACCACAAAAAACAAAACAAAACAAAAAAAGGAGTGGCCACAGAAATCCAGCTTTCAGTTTACAGAAGCGGAAACCCAGAGGGGAGCAGTCCAGGCAGCACACTGGAGTTTGGGGATAGGTCCCAGATCTCCAGAACTCTGGGCCAGTCCTGCTTGCACTTTCCCAATATGCCTCTCTGGCTTTTAGATTGGAGGATGTCTTATTTCCTTTAGTTGTGTTTTGAGGAGGTGGTGGTTTCCTTGTGCCTTCTGTCACCTGTACCTAGAAGGAGGCAACAGGTTAGTTCCCAAGGCCATCTGAGCTGCCAGGTGGCTCGGCTTCTTTCCCCTGCAGTGAGGCTGGGGCGCTTGCCGTGCTGTGTGGGTCACCTACCCTCCCCTCCACCCCCATGGGCATGTCCCACCACTGCTGTCAGAGGTGCAGAGGGACAAGGCTGCCTCTCAGTCTGATCCAAGTGGAGGAGCTAACAAAGGCAGCTGGGGAGGGGGCGAGGAGCTAGCGCAGCAGCAGCCAAGGGTGACAGGGATTCAGACTCATTCTTCACGGAGAAACCATGCAAGGAAAGGTAAGAAATTTTAGTCTAGCACAATCAATGAATTCTTTTGAGGGGGTGGTGGAATGGGAGGGAGAAAGGAAAAGTCAGATTTAAAATGAGACAGAACCAAAAAAAAAAAAAAAAAAAAAAAAAAAGCCTGGTGCATTCTCTCCCTCCCTTTTCTCCCTTTCTCTCTCCCTCCCTCAGTTAACTCTCCCTCTGAGCCTCCCCCCCTCCCCCTCCCTTTCCTTCTCTTTCAGTGCAGGCTGAGCAATTTCTAATCAACACCAGTTTTTTTCCTCGGGCTCTAGCAGCTCTTTCCTTGTCTTTCATTGCTAAAATTCTGTATTTCTCTTCCCAGTATATATTTAGTTTCCTGATTTCTTATTGTCATTGTGATGCTGCTTCCTGCAATAGACGGGTTTTGTTATTGTTGTTTTGAACAGGACAGAATGCTTATCGGCTGCTATTTTAGCAACAGGTGCCACGTAGCCATAAGTCTCTAGCCATAAGTCTTGGTGGAGGGTTCTCTGTGTCTTTGTTCCTGAATGTAAGTGATGTTTCACCCTTTCCTGGCGGCAGAGGCTGTGGGAGATGCTGGAGCTCTGTCAGTGCTCTGGGAACCTACTCAGATGTGTTTTCAAGGAGAGCCTTTGGGCATCTCTGTGATTAAAAATTGCTTGCTTGCTCAGCATTTCTTGGGGCATTCCTTCGATCTCATTATCTCATTTCTCTATCCATTTGGAAGCATGCATTATATTCCTATGATTTCCAAGCATCAAGAACTGAAAACAGAATTGTCCTTGCCCTCAAAGAGTTGGTCAGTCTGATTAGCCACTCAAGCGCCTGTTCAGGTATTTTTGTCTTGGTTTCTGAAGGTCCCATGATGACCACCACATCAGAGCTGGGGAGCTTGGAAGAGGCACATGCAGCCCAAAGCAGCTCTGAAGCCTGTTCTCCGAAGAGAGGCTGAGTTCAGACTTTTTTCATGCATTGTCAGTCAATGGGTTACTACCATGTCCTGGCTGTTGTGGTAACATTAAGCTATGTGAGACACTGCTGTTGGCTTCTGGAAGCCAGTCTGTGGTGGAGATGCCAGTTATGGAATTATGGACACATAGTCATGGGTCAGTATCATTGTCCAGAAGTAATAATAAAGATGCTTTGAAAGGGCTTCTAACCCTGCCTCCAGGGAGAGGGTAGGTGTGGGGCTGTTACCTGGACTGCTTTGTGTTCAGGTAGCTGCATGGGCACTGTGTGACAATAGGCTCCAGTATAGAAATTTGGAGTGTCATTCACTTTGGAGAAGGAATAGTGCCTTAAAGAGACTGCTAACACCTTCACATCCATTATCTCCTTTCCATCCTGTGTATCTTCCCATTTCTCTTCCTCCTCTTTACTTGTGCCCCCACAAAAACCACCCTGTTCATACCAGAACATCTTTCCATGCTTTTATCATAGCCAACCCCAGGCCTATCATCCCCCAGTTGGGATGTTTGTCTCTGGATTAGAAGAGGAAATTGTTCAATATATTAATCACCACAGATTCACTATAATGAATGTGGTGATTAAGTATACCTAAATTGTACCAATGAACTTAAATTTTAAAAAATTTGTCACTTTAAAATTTGGATTTTAGATGTCAGGTGTGGTGGCTCACGCCTGTAATCCCAGCACTCGGGAGGCTGAGGCAGGAGGATTGGTGCAAGTTCGATACCAGCCTGGGCTACAAAAGTGAGCTCAAGGCCAGCCTCAACTGCATAGTGAGACCCTGTCTAAAAAAGACAAAAAATAAAATAAAATAAAGTTTGGATTTTAAAAATAGTTCTGATGGGTAGCTAGTTTATGCAGACCTCGGTATTAGTGCTTGTCATCTTAGTCACTGAGAGCAGTACATGAATAGTCTTAGCACAAATACTTAGTGCTTGGCCTAATGTTGGCAGTGTTAGGATGAGGGCTTGGTGATGGAATGAGCCCTGACCTGGGAGTTGAGGGCTGGGTTGTTGTTCCACATCACCCAGAGTGAATGGTTTAGCCATCAGTGGGTTTGTATCTTGGTCTTATGGTCTACTGAATGTTGTGATTTCTAACATGTCTATCGTTTCTAAGACTCTGATTCTGAACTTCTATCCATTTAATTTTGATGAGTTGGAAATTCAGGTTCAGGAGTAAGAGGCCCAACTCTACGTTTTATATCTCACCCAGTGAGGAGGAATCAAGGAGGCTTCAGTTTCTTTTAATCTTTTCATCCTGAATAATGACTGGAAAGATCTGTTTTTAGAATTTTCAGAACAAGCCGGGCGTGGTGGCTCATGCCTGTAATCCCAGCACTCGGAAGGCTGAGGCAGGAGGATTGGTGCGAGTTTGAGACCAGCCTGGGCTACAAAAGTGAGCTCAAGGCCAGCCTCAACTGAATAACGAGACCCTGTCTCAAAAAGACAAAAAAAAAAGAATTTTCAGAACAAGGGGCTGGGGAGATAGCTCCAAGGCACAAATGCCTGACTGGCAAGTGCAAGGTCGTGAGTTTGAACCCTGGCCCCGCAAAAAAAAAAAAAAAAGAATTTTCAGAACAAATGAGTGATGTTCCATTTCTGATGGATAGGATGGGTCCACTCAGAACAGTTATATGTGTCACATTGGGGACTGGTAAAGTGAGGCAAGCACTTAGGAGCAGATGAGGCAAGTCCTTCTCCAGCTCACGTGGGCCTAGAATGTCCTAGACAGCCTAGAATGGCCCTTGCAATCTCAAATTTTGGATCTAGAACCTACTTACCTCTTCACTCCTTCCACTATTTAGCTTATTTCACCAATAAAAAATATAAAGAAAGTATGGCAGTGGTTGATTTTACTTATTGATGTGCATTAGTACTCTTTGTGTTAGATGGCTTTTATATATATCATCCCATTTTATGAGTGAGAGGAGCTGGTATTGCCTACTTATACTTAAGAAAACCAGAGTTTAGAAGAAACAAGAGACTTGTCCAAGTCCAAGAGCATAAGATGCATGTCACTGATTTCATATGACCTGGATGATATATGTGCTACATCTAAGACTATCTTTTTGGGTGAAGGTGGATCACAGCAGAATTCTTAATTTAAATGAACACCATGATGTCTATTATGAGGCCTTTGATACTGAGGGTTGGAGTTCATAGATTCCGGGAAATAGTGTGGGGGAAAGCGAGCAAGCAGAAAAGTTTAACCACGAGGTATAAAAAGTAAAGCCATATTAATATGCTGAGCTGTAAAAGGCTCGTTGACAGCTTCTGATATTGCCAGTTCTGCTGATAACCCACTGCTGTGAAGGACTATTGGAATATACATACAACTACTTTCTCTTAGTTCAGTGAGAAGAAATATTTGTACTAATAGTGTTTAGAAAAGTTATCATGTCTGCATCTTGTACGCTGAACAACTACTATGAAGATAATAATATGCAATGTGTTAATTATTGTGGTTGTCCTACTAATGTGTTTTGAAACTATCTCATTATTATTTCTTTCTTATTGAAATTTTAAAAAAAGAATGGCTGTAGTTTTCCCTAGCTAAATGCTAGGCTATAGAGGAGGACATGAGTGAGGAGTGCTACAGCAAGACAGAGGCTGTGCCCAGTGACAGAGCTAATCCTGCTGACTGTCTGGGACTAGGTGCTGGTATAATGTACCAGGATGTAGCTGTGGCATATGCCTGCTTAAGATCTCGGTGGTTGACTCTCTGAAAATGAAAGAAGGCATTTTGGATGACTAGAGTTCTTTATGGGCCAAGAAACAAGGCAGAATTCAGAAGAACATGCTGCTTCCCCTTCAGCGTCTGGAGCACTGCAGGACGCCAGGCCGTGCATTAGGAACGGGACCTTGACATGCAGCCGGGACGTTGCGCCCTCACTCTTTCCATGTCCTTGGCCCCTAGAGGCACATGCCAAGACAGTGAGGCAGAAACTAGGCTCAACCTCACTAGATTTGAGTGCTAGCTTGATGTTTTACCTTATTATTAGTAGTAGTATTTTTGCTTTCAAATGGAAAGCTAACCCACTTTATTGTGTTATTGTGATAATCAAAATGAAATTCCATGTAACTCCTAGCACAACATTTGGCACATGGTAGACCCTCCATACTCACTATGAACCTGGACCAGGTATAGTAGTCAGCATTTTGTTGCTGTCAGGCAGCCCCCAAATCTCAGTAACTCACACCAGCATGCACTTTGCTCTTGCTCATGCTACCTGAGAGCCACGGTCCATGTGTAGAGCTGTGGATTGGCTTGGCTCCATCCCAACTCTCTTCTTCTTCTAAGATGCAGCATGAAGGAGCAGCTACTATCTGGGCATGTTGTTCTCATGGTGAATGACAAAAGTTCAGGAGGTGGAAAAGGTGGAGCTGAGGCAAAGGGAGCAGAGCCGTACCCCTAAGTACCTACAAAGCTTTGCCTTGAACGTGTTTTATGGGACATCTGCTCGCAATGCATTGGGCAAAGCAAATCAGGTGACTGAACCCCTAACCTAAGGAATGGACAGTAGATATTGTATACAGAGACCAGAGCAAGGCTGAAAAAAGGAAACAAATAATGCAATTAAACACATGAGTTAAATCATTCAACAAATGTAGAGTTCTAAGGACTGCAGAAAGGAGCTTGCTTTCCGTGGATAATGAAGTTGTAGAGTTGGGTCTGTAGCTCAGGCTGAGATGTAGACAGGAAATACAGATAACAAGTTGATAATAGTTATGGAAACTTTCTTATAAGAGTTTTTTTTTTTTTTTTTCTGTCCCAGTAGCTGATTCAGAAGTCTGATTCACCTGAATGAACTGGGGCAATTTCCAAAGTGCTTCAGCACTGCAGGGTACATAACCTCTTTTAGTTTTGGTCCCGTTGCAGACCAAAGTGAGCTAGATGTCACCCCTGAGCTCATTTTAGATCTGTAGAAGAGGAGGCAAAGCAGATAGAAAGAAGGTACCTCTTTGGCTTTTATCAGGCCAATTGTGGCAGAGACTGGGAAAGCATAGCTCAGTTGGACATGTAGGAAATAAGCTTAATGAATGTCAACCTTTGTGTGCACAAGCACCAGAATTATTGGCGGCAAATACTAACTAAGCCATGAACAGAGCCCACCTGGGCAAGGGCAGCACCAGAATTTTTTAAAGCCTTATCGAAAAAGGGGGCCATATTCTTGCCTTTTGGGACTCTTGGGAAGAAAACATACAAGAATGTTATCAACACTTTTAAATTTCAAAATGATGCATCTGGTCACTCTAACTCTACTAACAGATCAAGGAGTCAGGTAGTGTGGTGATAAACAGGAGAAACTGATCCTGGCCCAGAAGGAAATGCATTGAAAGAAGGTGCTGACCTCTTAGAATCAATGGGGAAGCTGGAGAGCAGGCTCAGAAGATAGGCGGGTGCCAAGGCAATGCTGCCTATTCTTGGTAAAGTCTTTTTATTGCGCTTTTTTAACCCACGTTGATCAAGAAGATGAATGGTTCCTATTTCTGGAAGGAACAGGAGTTACACTGTACTTTCTTTGCCTTCAAACCTTTAGTCTGGAGGTCAACACTTTCCAAATGCTTTGCTCTCCTTCCAACAGTGTTACCAAGCGAGGCAAACCCTTTCTTCCGGATTCAATCCTAGCAGACACATTTATGCACCCCCTACTCATTTCCTGCATTAGAAAACCCGCCCATTAGTTGTCTCTAACTGTATCTTAGAAAATTGGACAGTATATTAAGTAAAGATGTACCTCTTTAAAAAGATTTAACTTGAAGGCAGGAAAAAAAAAAGATAAAGCAACAGCTTAGTGGATCAGAGCCCAAGACACACAGGAGGATGAGCGATTTGTCAAATCCCACTTTGGGGACTTGAAGAGTGGAGGGACAGGTGAGCTCTATGCACAATTTCTAAAACGCCTGTCTTCAGTGATACTCTCCCATGACCTTTCACAGTAATCTTTGTTTCTCTAAAATGGGGCTGTGGTTATAGATCGGCCTCTCAAAGCTGCTGGCATGAATAGCTTACAACTGGTAGGGGAAATGAACTTGCTTTGAAAAAAATGGAAGTGCTAAAATAAGAACAGCTTTGCCTTCGAGTCTGCTTTTGTTATTTATTCTTGGAAGAACACAGTTCATCACATACAGAATCCTTTTCTTTACATGAGAATTGGGGTAGGACTTTATTTTGTCCCCTGAAGGGAGGCATTGTGTGTGTGTTTGGAGCAGATCTTCCCTAGCCTGGTGAGAGGTACCTGCCCCTGGTGACCCGCAGAGAGGAGGGTTGCTGCCTGTCACTGTACCTATGGACAGCTTCGTAGTTATTGGGCAGAAGCCATTCTGTGCCTTGGGGTTCACCTGCAAGGAAAATCCTCTCAGAATCACAGGCTCACTTGTTCATCTATGGACTCATTCCACTGTGTTTGAGCTTCAGCTCTATCCTGTGACTTTTCAGCATACTGAGGATGTAGAGTCAACCAAAGTCCAGTCCCTGCTATCAGGGATACAATAGCTAAAATCAAGTTTATATTATCCAGATCGGGGGCTGATCTTTTGTCTGTGTTGCCAGACTTAGTGTAGTGTTTTAAAATAGATATCTGATGAAATTAAAATTGGGTAGTCAAAGTCAACCTTCCTGAGGGGTCAGGGGACAAAGAAAGATTAAGAGAATAGTTTCACAGTCTAAGAAAGATGCTTTCTTCCTCTCCACCATACTTTTCCATATGCCATTGAGTGCTTTCTTCAGTCAGGACTTCTTTTTTGAAATTTAAGAGATCTCATCTTTACAGATGTTCCCTACACAATGTGATCATTTATTTCATTTCCCTTCTTTTTCTATTTTTGCTCTCTTCCCTAAACTCTTCCAATTTTTCTGCTGCACCTGCTTTAGCTAGTGAAGCAGTAAGATAGGAGAAGTTAGACAGATAGAATACAGGACCTAAAGTGTTACCCTAAACTAAAAGTTGGGCATAAGTGAGTTAGCATACTATAGAGTTTGGATGATCAACTGGAGCAAACTGCCTTATAAGGGCCTAGTGGAATGCAGGGGACAAAGAATAGCTGAGATGTTGCAGGAAGTGAAATGCAAATGAAGCAGCTGCATTCCAGACTGCAAAGGCCTTCAGATAACCATGAGCATCCCAGGTCTAAGAAACTGCAAAAAAGGCCAATGACTTAAAGGTCTGTGTTGGTTCCACTTTGTGGAACCCCTCCCCAGCTAGCAGGAAGCTTTTCCTCTTAGTCTTTCTAGAAACATGCTTTTGGCTATTCCCTATCACTTGTTTGCTGTTCTGTCAGCTTTAATTTTCATTGCCCCCAAAAGAAAGACCCTAGAGCTAGAAGAAGCTGGTTACACTAGGAGAAGGAGAACAGCACATAGACTCTTTCTGTACCTTTTGTAATAGGATGGAAACTCAACTTCCATGAACCATTACAGGGACTTGTCCCAGAGGGCCTGCAGCACCTGTTCCTGTGTTGCAGGGGCCCAGCCTCTGAGCTCCTCTCTGACTCCTGGTAACTACTTCAGTTTAATGCTTGCTATTTCCCCATGTGGCTGGAGTAGCACACAATCAAAGCCTGGAAAGTACTTCTGTATGGCAAGAGCACGTGTAGGGCCAAGTTAAAATGAAAGCCTCCTATGCTATGTCAGGGAATTTGGAGCATGTGTGTGTGTGTGTGTGTGTGTGTGTGTGTGTGTGTGTGTGTTTCAGGGGAGGATCTACAGGGTGTTCAGGGTCTCACTACTAGATCGGACTCTTAGTGATCCACCTATTTACAGCCTCCCTAGAGCTCGGATTACAGATGTATACCGCTGTGCCCAGTCTCAATTGCTGTCTCAGCATGCCCCTGGAACAAGGCCTGCATGGCAGGTCCAGGTATTGGACTCCAAGACCCTGGGTCGGCTTGCAGGTGCTTTAATTGGCTGAGTTACTTGGCTGGCTCTGGCATTTGGATTTTAATGTCCTGGGCAGAATTAGGGATAGGTGTCCTGCTATGCAGGCCCCACTCGCCAGGGTGGGCTAAGACAGTGATTGAGACTGGGCGTGGTGGCATGTGTTTGTAATCCCAGAGTTTGGGAGGCTGAAAAACAGGAGAATCACTGAGTCCAATCTACATAATGAGACCCTGTTGACCCTGCACTAAATGCAGAAAAAAAAAAAAAAAAAAAAAAAAGAATTGGGGATAGGTAAAAGCCTTAAAGCAAAAGTTCATGTGACTTGATAATATTTATTTTAAGAAGAAAATGAAGTGTGGAGAGTATCTTGTGCTGGAAATTCGGAGATCATTTAGGAGGCCATTCAAAGGGCCATATAGTCCTGCAGACCTGTGTAAAGTGTCAAAGTGAAGGGGCAACCTTAGAACCTGTTTAGAACCTGTCAGCCTGGGGGCAAGCCTGACTGTCACCTGCTACGTGACATGCTGAGTAGGGTACATACACCTTCTAAGCATTGGTTGTTTAATTTGTAAAGTGAGCATGATAAGAATGCCTAGTTTACAATGTTTTTGAGAGAATTCATCAAGGTATTCTCTGAGAAGTGCTCAGTGCAGTCCCTGACACGTAGTAAGAGCTTTACACCTATTCTGAAGTAGGAGGAAGTAGAAACCTCCTTGAAGGGAGTGACAGTGGAGACAGAGAAGGACCAAGTTTGAGAAATATTTAGACCTGGTGATAAACTCAATGTGGACAGGCACAGAGAGGATGTCTAAACATTGGAATTTCTATCTCTAACATTAGCATAAGTGGTACACTGACAAAAGAGCTACGGATAGAGGGACCATGTGTGTATATTCAAAAGCAAGAGCTGGGGCAAGAAAAGAAGAGATGTGAATGAGGTTTATGCATTTAATCTGAAGGGGTGCTTTTGGGTTAGCTCAGTGGTTTAAGTGCCTGCACAGGCAATCCCAGTCAGGCACAGACAGCGGTTTGATCCCCACACCTACCCTTAAGGCAGCCTGAGCCAGCCAAAAAATAAAATAAAAGACAAAACCTTTCTCAGATTTAATCTGAAGTAGCTGTTAAATGTACAGATGAGGCCTAAGAGAGTTAAGGATCTAAGATAAAATTGCAAGTTAGAATCATGGCATTGAGTAATATCTCTTACATTAAATACACAACTCTGGCACAACAAAGAGGTTGGAAATTGTAAATTTATCTGACATTCAGAGTTACAGTTATGTATTCTTACTAACTTGTATAGATTCCAGTTTAAGACATTGTAGGTTTTTGGCATAGGGTAAGTAGTAAAATAGAAAACAAGGATAATTAGAAAAGAAAAGGAAATCTAAGAGGTAGGATCCTAGCTCAGGACTCTTGGTGCCAGAACAGACCTCTTGGGGAGGGCAGCCAGCGAGAGGGTATCCCCAAGTTAAACCTCAGGGTCTGTGGAGGACTAGTCATCCTGTACTTACCCTGATTAGCACTCATCTCTGAAAAGCCTGATTTGTAAGTAGGAGTGGAGGTCTCATGAAAACTATTGCCGAAGTTTGAGAATTTGGATCAGCCATGTGTGAAGGGTTTGGAAAACAATACCCACCCTTCAGGAGAAGGGGCTGGCCTCAGTGCCCTAGCCAGAGGCTGGAGTTCAGGGCCAGGCTTTAGTCGAACTGGAGCAACTAGGTTGCGATGAGAGCACCATTGCAGAAGCACTGTCTCATAGAAGGTCGGTAACGATGAGGGCGGAAGGTGCTGCTCAGTGGGCACAGGGAGCCCAGTCTCCCACCCAGAATCCAAGGTTAAGGTCAGAAGAGCAGTGCTAGATCCCATCCTCCTGTGGGGATGGAGTTTCTGGAAAGCTTGGTCAGGGTGGGTTTGGGAAGTAGGTAGTCATCTTACACTTTAAAGCAGTGGTTTTCAATCTCTCTAATGCCGTGACCCCGCAATACAGTTCTTCATGTTGCGGTGACCCCAAACCAAAAAAAAATAATCTTGATGGCTACTTCAAAACTGTAATTTTGCTACAGTTATGATTTGGAATAGCTTTAGGCGACCCCTGTGTTTTGGTATTTCGAGCCCTGCCGGGATCGCGATCCACAGATTGAGAACCCCTGCTTTAAAGACTGTAGAGCTGAGACAGGGATCCACAGTTCTGGTTTTCAATCTTCACTCTGCGATCTTACATTTGTTTGGAATTCCTCCTCCTACCCTTTCTAGTGTTTCTGGTCTCTCCTTTGTGTAGAGTCCAGTTGCACCTGCATGTGTATTTCTGCCTATGCATGTCAGACACACACACACACACACACACACACACACACACACACACACACGGTTACTCTCCAGTTTTGTCTTAGACAGTGTGCCTGGTGAGCACACCCAGAAAACAGTACTGTTGAGCCCCCAGGGTAAATTCTAGCATTCTTGCAGTTTCTGCCCATTCTGCCCTGCTCAAATTCAGCGTCTCACACCTGGATCTCTGTGCTTGCCTTGCCCTGGGTATGTAGCTTCACCGAAGTTGACAGCCTGTTCTGTGTAGCTGTAGCAACAGCAGCAGCAACTACATTTATTGAGCCCTTTGTATATACCAAGTATTGTCCTAAGTATTTAGCATAAAATGTCAGTGAATCCTCAAACAACTCCAATTCCATAAGACAGTTACAGTTATTCTGGTTTTGCTCCTGAGGAAACTGAAGTGCATGAGTTGAGTAATTTGCCTGAGGTCATGTAGCTAGGAAGTGGTAGTAGATTCTAATTTAAGACTAACTCCAAAATCCAGATCTTTAACTATCATGCTGGTGAAAAAAAAAGCAAACTTTTCTGAGAATATGTTTCTTGTCCTTCAGAACATGAGCTTATTTACATCATGGAAGATGCTGAGACTTGACTAATCTTTATTAATAATTGATGAAGAGAGTCCAATAGCTTGCTGCTCAATTTGCTAATCCCCTTAACAGAGAATCTATCTGGGGAGGAGGTTAATATGAACAATCATCTAATAAAACCTGAATCATGACTCTCTCTCCAAAAAATAGTAAGATTAAAAACTGCACCACACATCCGTGTAGCACCCGTATCCTTTGATCATTTTACTTATCCTAGGAGGTCTTGGAACTGTGATTTATCCAGGAGAGCTTCTCTGGGCGGTAGAGCAAAAGGAGGTGTGGTCCAGTACACAGTGTCTCCTGGCTACAGTTCCTACGATTTACTCTTCAACCTCAGCCTGCTAATTGAAGTCATCTCACCTCTGTGCTCCATTTTTTTTTTCTTTTTGTCAGCTGAAAAATTTGAGTGTGAATAAGGATTTGAAGATTTCTAAAGTTAGAAATGAGTGTAAATGAATGAATGCCATTGAATCTAAGGTGAAACTATAAAGAAATTTGTTTCCTAATCCAACTGTGTGAGTCAGGGAGCGTGAAATTACCCACGTCAGCATTTGGAATGGTGAAGAGAAGCGTAGGAACAGAGGCTCCAGATGAAATTATCTGCCTCACCATGAAGTTGATCAACCAAATGTAGCCGCAGTTTAAACCTGGTGGTGGTGGAGGGTCACTGGGACTCTGGAGCTTCTGCATAGGAAGTGAGGGGGAGGCAGGAAAGGCAAGGAACAGTCAGTAGTTGAGATTTTTCTCTTTACCAGTCCCAGGACTCATCTTTTGAGTCTACTCTGACTGCCACCAATGAGACACTGCCTGTTAATGACCCTTAGAATAGTTTTATGGTGCTCATTTTATAAGAGAGTCTCAGATTATTTCATAGGCTTTATTAAGACTCCACCACTAGTATATTGCCAGATGATATTCAAAGCCTTGCCTATTTGGTGCCAATGCTATTTTACTATACTGTGCTATCTATGACTCATTTAACCCGTTTCCTCTGCAGAATACTAGAGATTCTCATATTAATAGTAATTCACTTGCTCAGTCATTCCTTTATTTATGCATAGGTAGCTATTAAGCACATGGAAGGTCTGAAACATTTTGAGATTTGATATATCTCAAATGCTCTAATGTGTTTGCTTGCAAATTCCACAGAACTCAGAAAGCTTTTTTTCCTAATAGAAATTAGAAGTTAGGTTTTCATTTTACTTTTTGTTGAAGAGACACTGACTAGAAAATCAGAAGACAAGAATAGAAGTATGGTGACTTGCCTATGTCAGAGGAGCTTGAGTAAAGGGGCATATTGCTAAATCAGTGTGTTTGAGCTGCAAGAGTATGTTTGCCTTGCAAGATGTCATTGGGAACATAGAACAGGGGGTGCTGTCATAGTTTGTGTCTGGATGTCCCCCCACCAAATCGTCATATAGTTTTAGGCGGGGTTTTTTCAGAGGTAGCTGTATCTGGAGTGTGTTATTAATTCATGGTTTAATGTTAGGATTAAGGGTGCTGGAAATAAGGTCGGGTGATTGCTGGATTAGTCCACCGATTGGATTGGCATCACCCTAATCCTGATAGACTGGATATAATCTAGGGACAGAAAGAGCCTTGTCTCTTCTCCCTTGTTGCTTTTGCTGTCTTCTGCCACTCTGAACTGCTGCTTCTTTACCATGTGCCACTTTGCCTTGGAGTCAGTTTATTATGGACTAAAATCTCTACTAACTGTGAACTAAATAAACATTTCCTCCTTTAACTTTGGGTGTCGGATATTTTATTTCAGCAATGAAAAGAAAGTAACTAAGACAGGCACCTAATAGGAAGTAGTCTTTTTTTTTTTTTTTTTTTTTTTCAAGTTCTAGGGTAACCTTGTTCCTTACCTGAAGCTGGCTTTGTAGCCTCTTGCATTAAATTCATGATCTTTTTTATACCTTCATAGGTCTCCCCACCCTCCGCCTCTCATCTGCTTCTAACAGAAGATTCCGAAGTAGAAACTCTCAACTCTTCTGTTCAACAGAGGAAATTATGTTTTCATTGCTTGGAATTTCTAGATCTAACTGTTGAGTTCATATAGACCTTTTGTTTCTCAAACACACCCCTGATCTTTCATTCACTGACAATTTCCCTCTTTTTTTAGTCAGCAAGCTGCAGGTTGGATCTTTTCACCACTTAAACTTCTCATCTGCTTTTTAGATTATTTTTTTCCCCTTTCGATGGCCCTTCAAAGCTTTTGAGCTCAGTCTTTTGCTTTTGATCTGTAATCCCTGATTTCTCCCTGACTTCATTTCTCCTTTATCTCTGTCCCCTTTACTTGGACACTTACTGGAAGGGAAGTCACTTCGTTTTGAAGTCATACTTTCTGGTTTCATTGTCATTATTTATCAAATATTTGATGTGTGCCTGTGGGCTTTATAAGCTAGAGCAAAAAGATAAAACACATTCATAATGTTAAAAGGCATACAAACAAGCACATGCAGACTTACCATAGTACCTGTCTACAAGAGAATGCTACATAGAGTGATGGCGCAGAGGAGGAAATGATGAACTGATTTGTCAAAGGTGATTTTTTAAGAAGAAGCCTTTCAACTGGCTTTTGAAACATAGAAGAGTTTCCCAAGGGAAAATGGGATCAACATGTGCAAATCCAGGAGTGTGCAGTAGTGTGTCCCACTTGGGGGAACTGATGTTATTTGATGCTATTTAGTATTCTTGCAGCTTCAGCTCATATAGAGGTGTTTCAAAGAGATGGACTGAAGGTGTGAGAGGAACTAGATGATGGAGCCCTTTGGATGACTTGCCAAAGATATGAGTTTATCCTGAAAGGCATGCAGGGGTAGTGAAGGGTTTTAGGAAAGACAGACATAGCAGCCAGACTTAGAAAGATTGTCGGAATGCAAGGAGAATGCACTGGGTGTTGATGGACTAAGTGTGGGGAGATCAGTAATATTAGGAGTATAGTAATATTGTAGGGAAGAAACAAAGAGGACCTAAACAAAAGCCATGGTAGTGGAGTAAAGGAGGGGAGAAAAAAAATTAAAGAGCTCACCTTGACTTTACTCAGTGATTGGTGAAATACAGGGAATGAGCATAGGTTTCTGGACATGACAGCCAAGTGGACACCAATGCTATTAACTATGATGGGGCAGAACAGGTTAAGGGAGTAAGGAGGGAAGGTGTGACTATGTGGTGGGAGATGTGTCTCTGAATATGGAAACTTCTTGGACATGTTCCTTTTGTTTTGCAGCCGTGGCTGAAGGTCTTCAGGTCACAGTACCTGACAAGAAGAAGGTGGCTATGCTCTTCCAGCCCACTGTCCTTCGCTGCCACTTCTCCACATCCTCGCATCAGCCTGCAGTCGTGCAATGGAAATTCAAGTCCTACTGCCAGGATCGCATGGGGGAGTCCCTGGGCATGTCCTCCACCCGAATCCAGTCTCTCAGCAAGAGAAACCTGGAGTGGGACCCATACTTGGACTGTTTAGACAGCAGGAGGACTGTTCGGGTTGTGGCTTCAAAACAGGGCTCCACTGTCACCCTAGGAGATTTCTACAGAGGCAGAGAGATCACAATTGTTCACGGTACTAGTGGCCTTGCTTAGAATCTAGGGAGTGGGAGGGAGGTTAGTTCCATTCTTCTGAGACACAGGGGGATGTGAATCTCATCCTTTCAGCCCTTCAACAGTCCAATATTATTGGAGATGAGAGCAGTGAGAGCTCCAGCAAGTTGCTTTAATGGTGTGGTGGGCAAGAAGAGTGGACAGTGTAGTATGTGAAGAAGATAGAAACTGGTCTTGGAATAGCTTCCCAGAGCCTGACCTGAAATCTGGAAGCTTATCCTCATAATCAAATTGAAGTGAGTTCTAGTGAGTAAAATCCAGCCAAATATCCTACATTTTGATATCACCTTATGGTCCTTTCCCAACCTTAAAAAAGCAGAATTTCCTCCCCTGAGCCCTCAAGGCTTTGTACCAACTTCCCACTTTCTTTTTCTTCCTATTTTTAAAAATCTATCTTTCTTTCTTTCTTTCTTTCTTTCTTTCTTTCTTTCTTTCTTTCTTTCTTTCTTTCTTTGTCATAGGGTCTTGCATCTTGCTACACAGCTTAGATTTGCAGTGATCCTCTTGTCTTAGCCTGTCCAGGGCTGGGATTACAGGTGTGCACCATCATGCCGGTTTTGGTGGCCAGCACAGTAGCACGGCATGAGGTACCAGGGATCAAACATGGGTCCTTGCACTTTCCAGGCATGTGCTTAGACTGCTGAGCTATCTCCCCAGCCCCTCTTCCTAAATTTTGGCTAAGGAAAGACCCTGTGAGTCTGATAGGACCTATTTGATTATTCCAATTTTGAAGAATTCCTGTAAAGTCAGTTTATTGCTAGGAGTCCAGAATCACGGTGCAGTTCATCTGGTTCTGGGGGTATCTGCAGGCCTAGTTGAAAGTTATCAACTATTCTGACAGCTGGAGTAGGTCAGTCTGGGGCTGTATTCCCATTTTCTCACTTCATGGTTGCTTTTCATGATTATTTTGTTGATTTGCTTTTATTGGAAAGACAAACATCTTTTAACTGCCATCCAGGTGAAGAAATAGAACACAGCAGATCCTACTAGGACTCTCCCCTCCAACCCCCCCCTGTCACTCAGTGCTTTTCTTTCTAAGGGCAGAGTTTTAGAACTGAGTTCTTTTGTACGTGTGTGTGTGTGTGTGTGTGTGCACGCGCACGTGCATGTGTCTGTGTGTGTTTGTGTGATAACAGATGCAGATCTTCAAATTGGAAAACTCATGTGGGGAGACAGTGGACTCTATTTCTGCATCATCACCACTCCTGATGACCTGGAAGGCAAAAACGAGGACTCAGTGGAGCTGCTGGTATTAGGTAAGTGAAAAGCACAGGCGTTACTTCCATCGTAGACGGCTTGCACCGGCTGTGTCTTTCTCACACCCCCTCGCTGTGTGCATTGGCTGGTTACATACAGAGCTGTTATCTTCTCTGTGCTGATAAACTGTTTCAAATATGCTCTTTCTGATCAGTAGCTGCACGTACTATGTCTTGTTCTTGAAGATAATGCCCCTACCATTGTAGCATTGCCTGAAAGTTTCCTCTGCTTCCTTAGTTGTTTTCTCCTCCATTCCACTATAACCTATAACCCTGATTTGTTCATCTTCGCTAGTCTTTTTATAAGCTGAATGATAATGCCAGAGGCCCTTGAAATAGGACAGAGACTAAGAGAATAATTCTTTCATGTGTAAGCATCACGAGAGACTTCAGGTATCTGTTCCCACTCCACTTAAGATGGTTGTTAGGCAAGATGGCTGTGAACTGGAGAGTCTAGTAATAAAAGACGCCCTGCTGAAAGAGTTGTTTGGGAGATATGCTTGTGTTTAACTGGAAGGCAAATCTCTTAAAATCCAAAAGTGAGTTATTCTCAAAATGAATGCATCTAATTCTTACTTTTATTTATTAATTTCTTCATAGCTGAAAGCTTCTTACTTTTGGCTATTTTTGATCTTTCACAGACTGGAGGAATATTAGTGGGAAATGACTTCCCTGTACCCAAACTGAAAGTGTAACATACTTTGTGAATAGGCAGATTTTAATACAATCAGGTGTGGGAACACATGTTTTTAATGTTAGCACTGGGGCTTAGGTAGGTGGATCATGAGTTTGAGGTCAGCCAGCGCTGTATAGAATTCAAGGCAAACCTGGAGAACACACCTTGTCTTATAGATTTTTAAGGGCCAGCAAGATAACTCAGTGGGCTAAAATGCCTGCTTAGGCAAGCTTAGGCAAGCACAGGGACCATGGTTTGTTCACTGGCACCACATGCTGTGCCAGCCCAGCCCGTGGGCTGGCCACAGAGTCTAGGAATTGTGGCACATGCCTGTAATCTCAGTGCTGGGAAGGCTGAAAGCAGGAAGATCACTACAAGTCTGAGCTGCAGAGTGAGACCATGTAACAATCAAATACACTTAAAAAACTTTTAAAAAAGAAAAAATAAAATGTATACAATGCTAGAAAAGAATCTGCATAAGTTATAAGAGAAAAAGTACATGAGGATATATATTTGAAGTTATTCTTCAAAATAAGTTATATTTTTTGACACTTTCAAAAAATCAATTGGCAAAAATTTGGAAGATGTGTAAAGTTGCCCTGTTTTGAAGGCAAATGAATTTGAAGGTTGGTTTTTGTCCTTTGTGTGAAACTCAATTTCCAGGGGAAAATGGCATTTTCTACTGAGAATTTTTAGTTCTGGTCTTTATCGTGATTGCATGACTTTGGCAAAATAACTGTTCTGATGTTTTAGAATTACATTTTACAAATTGGGCTGAGGCATACTGGGCTACCTTACTGGAAGGTTGATATTAATCAAACAAGAGTTTGGCTCCAACTTACAAAGCATAACTGTGGTGATTTGTAGAACTAAAATATGACATATTCAAATGGAATAACATAGAAGGTTTATCTTCATGTAAGAGAACACAGGGAGATCAGTTCTGAGAACTGCTGTGGTTTTGTAAATCAGAAGGGAATAAAAAAGATAAATTTCTGCTTAATCACACAACTCTAATAGCAGAGTCTGCAGGAACAAGTGGCTCATTGAGCCTGCAATTAGCTAATTGTGAACACAGTTATTTGGCCAGGGCAGCCGTTTGTGGAGAAGTAATTGTCTGTGCAGGGAAAGAAGGCCAGGTAGAAAACACATTCGATAATTTGGTTCTAGTTGTTTTGCAAGTGGGGGAAGTGAAAGGAATGAAAGCATTGCCAGACGACAGTGCTGAAGTGCTCGGTAGCTGCTCCTCTAGGTCAGAAAATTCAATGCAGTTAGGGTTGAGGATGCAGCTTTGGAGGCCAAGAGGGGTCAGTTGGGGTGAGGGGGAGGTAAGACGCAGCAGAACAGGAGTTGGTGTGGCTCTGAGAAGACCTGTGTGGGGAGGCTGGGAAAACTGCAAATCGAAATCCATCCCAGTAAAAGCACTGTATCTAAACAGATACATGATAGGTTCTTGGGGAAGAAAAAAATCCATAATTGCTGTGTTCCACATTAATTAGAGATGTTCAAACTGTGATAAATTTGTCATGGAAACGTTTTAGGGCAGACTTGTGTTATTTAAAGGGCTGAGTTTGAAATCTATGAAAATTTTCTGGGTGTAAGAAGTATAAATACGAAATTCTGAGTCTTGTTTGTCTTGACATTCCTTTATAAAATATTGCAAAATACTGCCACAGTTTTAAAAATTCAAACTGTTTGGTTGTTATATCCTGCAGCCCAAGGATATATATCCTGTTAGGTATTCCTTTTTATGTGAAACCAGCAAGCAGTCTGATTTCTGAGGTCAATCCTCAAGGTAATGGAGACATGAGTGGGAAGATGACGGGAGTCCACAGAATGGTAATTGCAACATCAGTGAGCCTCTGACTCCATCACTGATTTTTACACAAGGAATGGTGTGAGGTTTTGTTCTAGTGAAAGAGACCTCAGGACAGAAACCATGAGAATTATCTCCAAGTACCTGAAATGAAATTGTTGACAACTGAATCAGGAGTGGGACATATAGATGGAGGGAAGTTTGTCTCTGTGTACAGGAAGAACTGTTAGCAGCTGGAGACACCTAGAGATGGAATAAGTGTTCTTAGGAGTAATGAGCCCTGTGTCCGTGGAGGTATTCAAGAGGGTGGAACCTTTATTGGGGGGGGAACCTTTTTAATCAGAGTTATTATCTAAGGAAGTTATGCATAGAAAAGCTGATGAAGTAGGTTACCTTTGAGCTTTATTTCAGTTCTAAAATTCTTGGAGTAAAAGTAGATAAATAGGAGTGGTGCTGAATAAGAAAATCACCTCCAAGTTCCCAGTGTTCATCACAGAGACGAACAGGGCTACAGGTGGGTTAGAAGAACACAGGTTTGCCGACCACGCACAAGCAATCCAGGAAGAGTAAGCCATGGGCTGGTGCAGTAGTCAGAGCTAATGGGACTAATCTCACAGGCAAGAAAGAAAAAGAAAGTCTTGATTATAGCCTGAGTGAGTCAGCCACTCTAGCTCATCTTGGAGATGATCACAAAATGTGGAACAGAAAACTGGTTTGCATTTCAGATGATGAAATATAAGGAAAGATGAGTTAAAGAGATAAATTAGAAGCAATTACAGGAAGAATTTGGTTTCCTCATTTTACTTACAAAGATGAGGATGGAACAGTTAACAGGGCAAGATTGTGAAGTGTCATATATATAAGACTAAGAAGTTTGGGCTTCTTCCTAAAAACTTTGGGGGAGCTGGTGAAGCAACCTGAACAGAGGAAGATTAGATCTCAAGTTAGAGTGCTGCTTAGCAGTAGAACAGGCCAAGCATGGGGAGGAGAGCCAGAGCAATGATATGCCTCAGTAGCACTGGTGGAAAGTACAAGATTCTGAACCATGGTAGGCAACTGAAAGCAGGCAACAGAAGGTTTCTGAGATAGAAGCAATGCATGTTGGTGACTCATGTACAAAAAGAAAACGAGAGAAGGATGAACTAAGCACAACACCATGACTTCTAATTAGTTGTATAACCAGACATTTCATCAACTAGGATACAGGTAGAAAAGCCAGTCAGGGGGCAAGAGAATGAATTTGGTGTTGTTGACTCTAAGATGCCTGGGACACCAAAGTGGAGAAGCATTGCTACCAGTCAGAAATGTAGTTCTGGGACTTAGTGGAGAGTGAAGAGCAGAGATAATGGGTTGAGATATATAGGACTCTCTATCCTTAAATAGATAGAGCTATAAAGGAATGGAAGTCATCCAGAAAGAAAATACAAAGTGAACAAGACCAAGAACAGAAGCCATTGGTCTCATTCCAATTTCACTTTTTTTTTTTTTTTTTTTTTTTGAGTGGTAACATTGCTATTGTGTGTGAACTTGTCCTGGTTCCTCCACAGAATGGGAGCCCTTCATTAGCACTGGACAATACAGTGCTAATGCATACTTTGAAATGTAGACAGTGTTTGGTTTGACTTTGTTGATTATAAATGGTTAACACAATATACATCTACAGTCTTGAGTGATAGGTCATAGTTTCATCTCATTGTTCATAATTATCTGATTATTTTATCACTAGTAATAGATCCACCATAGATAATGGTGGAAAGCAACAGAAATAAGTTCCAGTCATTATTTAAGAAGGAAAGGAATTCATTGGGAGACTATGAAAACTGAAAAAAGACTAGAGAATTGGTCTCAGAAACAGATAGTATGTTAGGGAGGCATATTATGTTATCTCTGATGCATACAATCCTCACATATCAGTGACTTAACATGGTGAAAGTTTATTACTTCATCTTGTCATAGGCAGATGTGAGTTTGAAGCCTGCTATAGGTAGCTCCTTTCCAAGTAGGTGTTCAGAATTCCAGACATCTCTATTGTTTGGAACAGCTGTATTGGAGGTATTTGCCTGTAGTTGCAGAGAGAGAGGGAGAGACAAATAGACAAGCAAGCAGACAGACTGACAGACTGACAGACAGACAGAGAGAAGCCCATGTAGGTTTGTTAGTGGTCATATGTGGTTTGGTATGAGATGTTCTATCTAGAGTCTAAGCAGCAATATCTTTAGGGTTCCAATGCCATAAAAAAATACATAACTACTCAAGTTATTTTCTGTTTTTGCATTTTGCTGCTAAAGAATCATTCTCAAGGGAGATAGGCTAATCAGTATAGTTTGGTCTGTTGTCTGCTTAGCCTCAAGAGAGGAGAGGCGTTTGGTGAATAGTCCACCAAGAAGCAGAGAAGAATGAACCCTTCCCAGAGTGGGTTAGAATACTGTTACAGAAAAGGAAAGAATTGAGATAGGACAACAAGAAACAATGGGTGTTTACCAACATGTTGCCATCACTACATCCACTAGTAACAGTACAGTGATAAGTTGTAGTTCACAGAAGTTGCCTGTTATCCTCTTAGAAGGTAGGAGGCAAGCTGGCATTATTTCTCTTGTTTTTCCAAACAAAGAATTGGTTCTTAGCTTCATCCCCTACCTCAGTATCACACAACCTATGTATATTAGAACACTGAAAAATAAACATTTTAAAAATGTAGTTGTTGTTTGGCATGTAGGGAATGATATTTGTTTGACCTATGTTTACTTCCAAAGTTCCTTTTATTTGTTAGTGAAAGGGGCTAAGATCATTGACCCCAGCCCTCACTTCAAAGGCATAACTGTTCTGATCTGGATTGAATACCACCCCACCATGCATGAGTCAGTCCTTCTTTTATGCCATATACTTCTGACCCATGCACAAATGCTATGGATACTTCTTTCACAGATTTCAGAAATATCCAAAGACATGTGATTCACAGAAATGGGAGGACAACCACTGATTCAACACTAAACATGAAAACGATGCTGAATACTCTTTAATGTCTTTTTGATGATTCAGAAGATAAAGTCATTCTGAAGTTGGAAATGCATGCATTGCTCTGGGTGTTTTAGGAGGACAGTGACAGGTGCCTTAGAAATATTTAGACAGATGTTTGGGATCATGGGGCTATACCAGCAGACAGTCACAGAAGATGGGAGGGTCCAGAAATTTGCCACCCTGAGATTAGACATTGGTCTAGGGTCAGTGGCAAGGACAGCCTGTTTATAACCTGGAACTATGCCACTGTTTGGATAGGAATAAAGTTCCCTGGGGCAGTTCCCAGCTGGCCGGAAAAAGACTTCACCATTTCAGGAGGGCTCATGCAGGGAAGTTATTATTTTAAAATTTAAAAGCAGCCTCACCTTGTTCTTATTTCTTTCCATGCATACTAGGAGGGCTTGACCCCTTGCATCTGATGTCCAAGTGAAAGCTTGTTGTTATAGGGCCTTTAATTAGAAAAAGAAGAAAGGGTCCCCAATGGAAATGTGGCTGGATGAACACTTGTATCTCTGGCCTGAGAACAGAATAACAGGACATGAGCCAAGAAGTATAGATTCAGACTCACGAAGACATTCCCGATGGCAAATATCAGTGTTTAGAAGTTATAGATGATGGAAATAAATTATAGAAATTCTGATGAGCTTTAACATGGAAATAGTTCTCTTGTCTGAAATATGAGGATAAACAAGATGTGTTTTTAGAGTCCTTTCAAAGATTCTGACAATTTCAAAAAACCTATAGATTACAGTTAACTCCCTATAGAAGATGATGCCTCTATAAGGTTGCTTTGTTTGACTGTTTGAGGAAAAAAATGATACAAGCTTACTGTCAACATTTCAAACAAAAGGTACAAGAGCAGAAATCATCCCCCAGAATCTCAGTATCTAGAGCTAACTGTTGTATCTTCAAGAACTCTTGGGATTGCAAGGGACAGAGGTTCCAATTAGCTTAGAACTTTTCATGATAGGTATTTATAGGCCCAGGGGTCTTCCTGGCTTCAAACCTGGTTGAGTCCTGGTGTTCAGATGGTGTGTCACAGACTTTCTCTCCTTGCTATCCACTCCTCTATGTTAGCTTCATTTTCAGGCAGGTTCTTTCCACATGGAGCAGACAGTGGCCCCAGCAGGTCCAGGAATCTAGTCTTTCACACTTTCCATCTCAGGGGGTAAAGCTCCTTTTTCTCCATAATTTCTGACAAAGTCCTGCTGTTGGGGAGCCTGTGCATTGGGACAGCAATGTAGTATAGCTTCAGCTTTAGCTGAACCACATAAGATGAAGTGATAGGGAAGAGGAGTGTAGCTCACTAGGGAAAACACAAGCAGTTGTTTCCAAAGGAAGAGGAGAAGAATGCCAGGCAGGCAAAAACACACACTGTTAACATTTTGTGGAATTCATCATCAGTTTCTGCCTCTTTATGGGCCAAATGCAGTGCTAATTCAGGAGGCTAGAAATAGGTACGTTCTCAGCAGGCCCTTCTGAGGAGTCACTAATTTGAGATTGATTTTTCTCCACGATGGTAATGCCACAGAATTACATTTGTCATGCTCCTATTTTTTTTCTTCCATCTCCTGTGAATCGTCCAGAAGTAGAGTGGATGAAAGAATGGGTGGGCATGGTTTTTTCACTTAAAAAACAAAAACCATTCCACAGTACTGCACCTGAAATTGTTATGCTAGAGTAAAATGACCTTTTCTGCCAATCAGTATAAAAAGCTATGAGGCATCTAATAGAAAAATTCAGTGACTTCGTGGGAAGGGACATCTGCATAGCAGTAATTTTAGCAATATTTGATGGGAGTGTGTTTTTCCTAAGGCTATGCAGAAATGCTGAAGCTCCCACCCCTGGGTTCCCACTGCCTCAGTTTGCATGTGACCCAGCCCTCACTCAGGTGACTTTCCTTCTGGCTGTTCAGAAAGGTTACTTGTTGCCTAGGCTTCCCTTCCCCCTTCCCTCCCTCTTTGCCAGCCCCAACCTGGCTCTGCTAACCAAGGAGATTTGCCGATTAGAAAGGCCTCAGCTCCTAAGGTTCCCATGGCAACAGCCTCCTTGGAGGTCTTTGTTGCCTGCTAAAACTTTGATCTCAGAGAGTGGCTGCTGCTGTTTCTTGCAAAGATTTACAAACAGGGCAAGAAGGAAAGTGAATTGGGGAGAAGAAAGAAAAAGTTTACTCCTGGCAGAAGGGAGAGAAAGAATTGATTACAGAGCCACACTCTAGCCATAAATCTAGTAATTATGCCTTTGGAACATCTTCTGATTTGGGCTGTGTCCACATTCCCACCTGTAGACTTGATTACACTTCCCCTCTTGGCCCATAGGAAAGGTCTAAAGTGAAGATGATTCCGCTAGGAGGGTGTAGTTTTCCTGCACACATTTGTGCTTCAGGCTTCCAGGGGAGTTGAGGTGACCCTGAAGGCTCACAGTGAAGGTAAAAGAGAAATCAAGTGCAGGCTGGGCTTCTCAGAGCTTCTAGCTCACTTGCCTTTCCTCTCACTTCCCTTTCCTAGCCCTGGCCTGTTCTGCCCCAAGCTTTCTCAGAAGCCACTGTTGCTCTTGTTTCTAAAAAGAGCTAGAAAATTGTGTTGAAAGGACAGAGAAGAAGGAAGAGCCAGAAATGTCAGGCATCAACTAGAATCTAATTCCTGTCAATAACTGTTTGTAACAAGTGTTCTCCTGAGGACTGGAGGAGAGAGGTCATGGTGACTCTGAGGACCAAAGACCATGCGAGCCTCCTTTAGCCCTCAGACCTCTCTCTGTTTCATAGGCTCAGGCTTGCTTTAGTTTGTTTCAGTTATGGCCCATATTTAACAAATATCATTGGCAGGCTATGTCCCTAGCAGAATAGAGATACAAAATGAGTGAATGGCACTGTCTTGTTCCTATAAAAATGACTGTCCTTTGGTGCAGATAAAAGTTATAGTTTTGAAGCAAGTAGAGTGTATGATCAGAGCTGAGTTTGGATATTAAATATCTCCAAGGCCACTGATTTTGAATCTCAAGAGGGGAAAGATCTGGCAATGTTTGGGGACATTTTTTTTTTTTTTTTGATTGTCATAGCATGTGGAGAGCAATGGCATGTAGTGGGGAGAGTCCAGAAGCTTACTGGGTGCCCAATAGGACACTCAGCAAAGAAATATCTAGGCTCCAGATGGCAACAGCACTGGGTCATGAACACCAAAGGCAGAGCTTTTGGGGTCAGGCAACCCTTGACTCTGTGTAATAATCTGGTTAGTGTCCATGACCTCAATTCATTTATCTGTAAACATAGAGGGATCATACAAGCTACATGGAAGACCTTCTCTAAAGATCAAAATGGCGCATAATAAGAACTTAGTGTTAATTCCCTATTCCACCCCTTCCCATTCTCCACATCTCATCTCTAGTATGGCATTCCTAATTGGAGGGAATCCTGTTTAGGAAAATCTGCATGGAGGGCTACTGCTCCAGGGCACATTTTCCTTCAGCAAGTTCCACGGGCAGAGGCTTTAATGGGCTGGCTGTCTGTGAGGTGGCAATCCTATTACCAATAGATTCATATTTTCTCAACGACATCTATGCCGGTAGTGACCCTAATCAGCCCGTGGCAATCTTCCTCCCAGTGGATTTGAGAGTATTCTGTCCTTGAATGCTGGGTTTTTTTCCCCAACTAAAGTCATTTTCTCATTGGATGACCCTTCATTGTTAATTGCAGAGCGTTTCCTGCCTAACCTAAATACAAGGATTAGGTCTTACCGGCCTTGCCATGAAGTCTGGAGGAGTTTGAAGACCTGAAGCTTGGATTAGGATCTGTATGAGCCTAAAATGACTTCAGTATAACTTATGGTTGCTGAAGAGGGAGAGGGAGGTTTTAAAACAAGTTATAGTAAACCCATAGGTGTAAACTTGCACCATCCAGGCAAGCTAGTGTGATGGTCACCCAATATTTAGACGCGAATCACTTTGAAGAGTTTCCTATTGATCCAAGAAAACAGAAGATCCAGAGAGGACTTGAGATCAAATCATGTCAGCTGCCCTTTAGCCGTAGACTTGGCGCAGTGCCTTTACGAAGCCCCACCCCCGGCCTCAGGATGTGTCCTTAGTCCTTTGTCTCCTTGTGCCTAATTGAACCGAACGAAGGGCCAGCGAGGAAATGGTTTGATGGAATGAAGTTCACGGAGTTACTGACCTTGAGATTTCTGAACAAACCAGTCGCGGGTCCCCCTTCCCTAGCCTCCCTTGCGCCTCTAGATTTTTGCTTCACTTGTTGCGCATCTTGGAGGAGGAGCTGAGCCTTCAATAAAGTTCATTCCTGCCGCCGCGTTGCCCTGGTTACCCGGGCGGGGCCGGCCCAGCTGGGTCAAACGAGCCATTGTAGTCTGTGGCGCCCAAGCGGGCTCCATCGGGGAGGAGGCACGGGCTGAACGCTGCAGTGGGCGGCACCGTGAGATTGGCTCAGCCCTGGGGAGAAAGAAAGGCAGCCGTGGAAAGCCGGGCTGGAGACAGTAGTTCCATTTTCCCCTCTAGCCAGCTGCCGCTAGTCAAGCGCGCAGGTTGTGTTCACACGGAGGCTGCCCCTCCGACTTC
This sequence comes from Myocastor coypus, assembly GCA_004027025.1. Taxonomy (NCBI): domain Eukaryota; kingdom Metazoa; phylum Chordata; class Mammalia; order Rodentia; family Myocastoridae; genus Myocastor; species Myocastor coypus. Next base: position 63,796 of record PVJA010000792.1, on the reverse strand, counting down.
GCTGAATTGGCTCCTAAGAGGGTGATCTGGGAAAGGCTCCGGGCCGAGGCCCCAAACACCAACGCGGGGCTGGCCACATCGCATAGCCTCAGAGTTGATGCCTATGGTTAGGGAAGGTAACCATTCTTGGTGTGTTTGTATCTACTCAGATGTCTGTCTCTGCGGTAAGCTAAAGGACAAGCTGAGTTAAGTGCAAGAAATCACACTGTGCCCAAGAAACTCAATTTCTTCCTTCCACTGAATTCCTCATTTTTTGAATCAAATCTAGCTGTCTTCTCTACCTCATCTCAGGCCAAGTCAAGCACCTTATTTTATCATTTTGTATCTATTTATTCTGTGGATCACTGTAGCACTCTGCAAACCAAGCACACGTTGCAATCATTTTTATTATTAGTTATTAGTTGGCTGCAGTGCAGTGAATACCTTTTAATTAGATCACACTGTGTTTTGATGTATTCAGTAATCGTTTTCCTACTGCAACTTTTAAGAGCTGCCGAGAATTTCAATGTTCTCCAACATTTTCTGCATCCAAAAATTATACTTTAATTATATAAGTAGAGCAGTCATGCCACACACAAATAAATTTTCAGAATCACTCAGTGGAGACTAGAAAGAAGTTGCTGCCTGTTTCTAAATTGAGAATGAACAAATGCTGATGGGACAGTGAGATATGGGGCAGGGGCTGGAATTCAAAGAAGTAGGGCTAGGGTCCACTTGTTAGAGATTGGCTTGCTTGTCGGTGGACTTTGTGCCTTTGGGAAAGCTCTTCACCACAGAGCACCAGGTTTCTGAATATGCCCAGTGGGTATAGACCAGACCTGTGTGATTTTTTTCTAGCTGTAAATCTGGGTCTGGAGTTCTGTGTGACTAGGAGAAGTTACTGCCTGAGGCTAAGCTTGTAATCATTGCTCAAAAAAAGCTGGAAGCATTTATTAACAGTTAATTGCAAATGGTCCAGTACTAGTCATTTTATGGAGAGAATTCACTGTCAAGATTATTCTCCTCTAAGACTATAATTTAAAGTGAACTAAAACACAAAAGACACAAAAAGAAAAGTGAACACGTGAAGTGCTTAAATACATACTTTATAAATATATATAAAAAGGAGGCTACATCCACATTTGTGATGGATAGTCATGAACTATATTTATTGAATGCATGGTTGCCATGGGAATATAGAATAAAATTGAGGATGTGTGTGTCCCTGGGAAATTTCCAATCTATTTGGGATTTTAAATAGCCATAAAAACAACACTTAAGCCATAGCTATAGAAACATCTTTGTACTGAAAACTGCTGGAGAAAGGCATCTGCTTTCCTCAAAGACATAGGAGAGAAGCATTTTGGAGGGTTAGGAGCTGAAAGTACAGGAGGTGCATGGAGTACGTTCCTGAAGACGGGTAGATCCAGAGCGTCTGGGGAAGCTTGGAAGTAGATGAAGCTGAGAGGTGTGGTAAGCAGAAGGGAGAGGAAAGAACCTTAATGAACACAGCAAGAAAGGCATCCCTTATCATTTTATTTATTTATTTATTTATTTATTTATTTATTTATTTATTTATTTTGTGGGACCGGGGTTCAAACTCACGACCTTGCACTTGCCCAGCAGGCACTTGTGCCTCGGAGCCATCTCCCCAGCTCCCTCCCTTATCATTTTAATTGAAAGGTTCCCTTGCATAGTTAATTGGAAACCTTCAGGAGAACTTCTAGTCAATGCATTCGAAGAAAAATACACTATAGGCATGAGGCTGGAGAAGGTGTGGTTATCCCAGCTTTTCATAGTTCCAAAGCATTAGCAACGTGTCTGTTAAATGACTGAGCACCAGATCTAATACCAGAAAACAAGTTTGCTCAAAATCCACAACTTCTGTGTTTTGGAGCTTAAACTACTAATTAGAACTTGGATGAGTATTAAGAAAGAAGAACTGACTTTTGGGCTGAAATCTGTACACACAGGAACTCCCCATAATGACTTCCTTAAAAATACCCTAGGTTAGTGATTCTTACACCAAAGCATGAGAAGTGAGGTGGTGCTTCTGTTGCCCAAGATGCTATCTTCAGTTGTTCTGGTGTCTAGATGGTGTTCCTTGGCATCGAACCTGTTATGGTTTATGTCTAGTTGTCCCCCCAAAGCCTCATGCAATCATGGGCATGGTTTCTATAGATTAAGACTTGATTCATGATCCCTGGGATTGTGTTTTAGTACTGATGGGATTATCAGTCTGAGTAAGGCTGAGACTCTGGGTGTGGTCTAGGGCGGATACCCTAAGGTGGAGAGCCTGAATGTAATATAAAGAGCAACAGAAAGACAGACTCGAGCTGTAGCTGTTTTCTCCTGCCCTGTTTGGTTGGCTGCCTCTGTCACCATTTTGTTTCTGTTCTGCCACCATGAGCGGCATGCTCTCTGTCCTGCTCCACTCAGCCTTGGGCCAGCCGAATATGGACTGAAACCTCCATGAACTGTGAGCTAAATAAACCTTTCCTTCCTTCATTTTGAGTGTCGAGTATTTGTCCCAGCAATGAGTAAAAAGTAAGGCAGAACCCTAACCACTGGTGTGCTAAATGTTGTATGATACATAGACTAGTGCTGAGTGAATGAATTAATGAATATTTCCTTTATATTTTTATGAAAGCCTAGTTCCACCTGGAGGGTAGAAGGGAATAGAGTGAGCAGTGAGTTAGAGAACTGGCTAGAAGATTAGCCTACCACACAATAGCAATCTGCTACTGAAAACAGGAGCTTCCTCATACTGGGCTGCTGGGATGCTGAGGTCAGAGCCCAGCTCCTGCTCTGTGGACCTGCAGCCTGCTCTTAGAAGCTCACATAGAGAGGTCTTGTGAGGGGAGTACTCCAGTGAAAGTGTGTACTATGGTCCCAGGGAACTCAGAGGGAGAAATCTTCTCGTTGAGGTGTTATCCCAAGGCTCTGTCACAATTAATTTCCATCTCATAGACTGTGTGGTAAGGACTTGAACAGAGCAGTTTAAATGCTCATCTCAGTAATGAAAGTAAATTAATTCTGCCTTTAGAAGCCTCACCTATCAAGCAAAGAGTATCAGAACCATGGAGAACTATCACCAGGTCATGGTTGTTATGAAATGTGCAAAGAGAGTTCTCTGAATTAAGGGAAGGATTCAGTCTTGGAGGGGAAGGCCCCCATGATGAGCTAGAATATGATGTTAGAAATATATAGGAGAAGCCAGGAGGAGCTAAGTTGGACCTAGCCTGGAAAATTTAATGACTTGGGAAGACCCTGTCTCAAAATAAAAAATAAAAAAAGGTTAAAAATGAAGCCTAGGGGCCTGGTGGGATGGCTCAGTGGTCTAAAGCGCCTGCTTGGGAAAGCTTGGGCAGCTGTAGGGACCAAGGTTCGATCCTCTGCACCACATGCTGCGCCAGCCCTGCCCTTGGGGCGGGCTGAGCCGGCCATAAAAAAAATGAGTGAATAAACAAACAAAGGTTCTGAAACAAGAAAAAAATAAATAAATAAAATAAAAAATTCTTTAAAAATACTGAAGCCTAGTGCAAAAGTCCTGGAGAAAAGAAAGAATGAAAGGAAGGAAGGAAAAAGAAAGAAAGAAAGAACAGAAGAGCCAGATGTCACTGCATATACCTGTAATCTCAGCTCCTCAGAATGCTGAGGCAGAAGGAATATAAGTTCAAGGCTAGCTTTGGCAGCTCAGTGAGATACTGTCTCAAAACAAAATTTTAAAAAGAGATAGGGATGCAGCTCAACATTCCCTGGGTTTAGTCCCCAGTAATACACATAGGTGTAGTGGTGAACAGAAATAATGACAGAGACAGAAGGTGATGCAAACAGACTTGGCAGGAAAAAAAGCCCCTGACTTTAGCAAGTCTTATAATGCAGAAAGAGTTCATCTCACCCATCTGGGAAGCTGAAGCAGGAAGAGTACAAGTTTAAGCCCAGACTTGTGTCAAAAAAAAAATGTTCTAGGATGTAGTTCAGTGTGAAGACTCTGGGTTCAATTCCCAATGCTGAGGAGAAGGAGAGAGAGAGAGAGAGAGAGAGAGAGAGAGAGAGAGAGAGAGAGAGAGAGA
>PVJA010000792.1:40984-59641 GCA_004027025.1 Myocastor coypus | reverse complement strand
TGAGACTCTCCAGAAGTGAATTGGTTCCCAGGGTTATGTATAAACAGTTTAGCTGGGGATAAATCTACGGTGGCAGTAGCAGAGAACAGCTGAAACAGAGATATGGGTCGCACCAACCAATTTTCCTCACAATGCCAGTTTCTAACCTAAGTCTTTGGTCCAAAGGATCTGAACACATTTGCTCTGGATCCTGTGACCGTCTGGTATGCTGGCGCTGTGGGGGTGCATACACACGCTGCTGGTGTGCCTGATTCATTTGATTTATTCATGTGGAAATTTCTTAAATGTATCAGTTTTGCAAGGCTTGGAAGAAACTGAGTGGTTTCATGAAAACTATTTTCTATGAGTTTGGGCTTTGGTTTGAAAAGATTAAATGTAGCTTTCTATTGCAGGGTCTGCTTTCCATCCTTTTCCTCAGATGTGAAAGTGACTTGCAATTGCCAGTTTTAAACTAAATCCTGGAAGAATAACAGTGATTCATAAGTGTTGGTAAAGTGCTACTGAAATCTGGGATGTATTTACTACCATTGTTTAGACATCTTAGATGAGACTTTCATTGGTCATGATAGAATGGATGAAAAACAGTTCATTTCCAACAGGTAGTAGCATTTCTTAGGAATTGTTATGGTGGAAACTAGAAGCAAAACAATTTTCCAAAATACAGGGTTAAAGCATAAATCCAATTTTTAAAATGCCTTTAGTGCTACTAGAATGTAAGTCACAGAGTAAAAGCCAGAGAGCTTTGGGTTCTCTATTGTTGATATAATGGTGTTGTCTGCTGTACCAAAACCCCTACTATGTTCTGAATTCAGAAGACATATTTCACCCACTTTACTGTGAGTCTGTCATTCTTACCACCCTGAGGCTAACATAACATTACAGAGATGCATTGTGGGAAGTCTTCCCTTTCTGAAGCCCCAGCTATTGACTGGCTTCAGGGGAGTGAGAAATGTGATGTAAGTGTTCCTGCTGGAGTGACAAACTTCGTGCATTTCCTGTTGGTATGTCATAGATGTTCCACCTAAGTGCCAGTTTCATACTCAACTCTTTAAGTTTTGCAGTTATAAAAGGAAGAAAGTCTATAATAAAATATGAAAGGTCCTTCATTGTTTTCCAGGATGCCCATTCCAGCTTGTCAGAAATAAGAAAGGCTCACAATCTGGTGTGTAACAGTATTGCTTTGGGGTTTTAATTTGAACGTGTGTGCCTATAAGAGTTCACATTCTTTTTTTTTTTTTTTTGGTACCAAGGATGGAACTCAGGACCTTGTGCTTGACATGCAGGTGCTTATGCTACTGAGCTATCTCCCTGGCCCCTCCCCATCATTCTTGTGTGAAAGCAGCATTAACACACATTTAAGGCAACCTACACAGCCTATGTGGGAAATCCACATTTGTGTTTTCCCACCCATAAATATATTTCTGTGTGCATACCTATCAGAAGTTGAAAATCCATGGCCCAGAGACATATTTTGTTTGACTTATCCAGTGTCTTAAATATGAATGAATTAGTTCTCCAATACTTAAAAGTCAGGGTATTTCGCATAAAACATGAAATCTGGTGAATCTTGGATAATAGGATGATATGGAGCCCTGAAGACAATTCCCATGAGGCAATGATTGGTTAGAGGTGAGTAGCAGCAGCCCTGTAACAAAGCCTTCATTTTCCATACCCCAACCTGTCCTTGTCCATTTAAAACTGGCCAGCTATCCTCGTTCGCATTACCTGCCTGTCCCTATAGACATTTGCAACTCCAACCACTGAGAACCAGATTTGACAACTAAAAATTATCTAGACAGGGTGAACATATAATAACTTGTCTAAACCAGGGGACTTTGAAAGTCAAAAGGGATACTGTTAATAATTACATCGTGACCATAGGCATAAACTAGGAATGTCCCAGACAACCTAAGAAATATAGTATTCCAATTCATTAATCATTTATTTATTTAGTTATTTTTATATTATGGCTGGCTCAGCCTGCCCTGGGGGTGGGGATGGCACAGCATGTGGTGCTGGGGATCAAACTGCAGTCCCTGCACTTGCCTAAGCTTGCTGAGCCATCTCGCTGGTGGCCCAGTTTTCCAATATATATACCACAGCATTCAACCTCTTATTTCTTCTAGTGAGAAGACTGAGACAAAGAAGAAGTAATTTGTCTGTACTAGTCAATAAAAAAAATTAATGATAAGCCTGCCCTATGCTACCTTGACCCCCAGTCTGCCACATTTTCCAACATAATGTGATGTGTATAATATGCGTGAGTCCATGACTTCTTTGAATGTGTGGATTTTTATAATTAATAATTAATATATAACTGATGTCTTGTGATAGCCTACCAATTTGTAGCTTATATCCATGGCATTTTATTATTAATGTAATTAATGATTTGGACACCTGGAAGTGTTTAAAACATCAGTAAGCCTTAGAACTATAGAGTAAACACAAAGCTTCTCATTTGACTAGATATAATAAGAGACATATTTAGAAGTACTAGTTGGGTACTAGAGATGGAGAAAAATCCTTTATAACAAAAAATCTCCCATCAAGTGAGTAGATGACAATTGGCTTGCTAACAAACAGTTTATGTTGACTTCTTGATCATTGGCTATTGTGTGGTAATTAAAACTAATTGTGGATTCAAGAAATGCCCAAGGTCTCACATCCCCAAATCTTTGATCAGCTATGTATTGCCTTGTTGGCTTTGCAAGAGATATTTTTACAGAAAGCACTCTGGGTGAGACAAATGCATGATCTTAATCACTTGCTCTGTTTTGATCCCAAATCCTTGTCTAGTTTTCTACTGTAGGGAACTTTGTGAGCACTGGGAGGTGCCTCTTAACCTCTTGGGAAGGCTTAGACCAAAAGCCAGTCTGAGTGTCTCCCAGTCTCAGGACATCTTTTTCCAGTGCCCTGTGTGGTTCTCTCTGGTCCTCCTAAGGGACTTTATGAGAAGCAGAGCTGGCCTGAGACACCATCCGTTTCCTTTGGAATATGCTCTTAGCTCTCCAGATGTGGTGCCATTACCCACAGAGGAGACATGGCCAGGGCCTCATGTTAGCATTCGGCCCCCAGCAGATGAAGAGGGCGAGGAAAAGGTAAAGTACGCAAAGATCTCCTTTACTCCACACTAACTTTTGCTCCAGGTACAGCATCTTTCCTAGTAACCTGGTGGTACCCCTGTCCTTTGACTTTCGTCAGAGCTTCTTCTCTATGGGGTGCCTTTAGAGCAGGGACCAGGGACCAAGTGTAACCCTTATAAACCTTACATGGGTAACATATTCCCCATTGCAACTCAACAAAGCTTAACAGCAAATAATGGTCCCTAAATAAGCCAAATCTGTCTGTCTGTCTGTCTGTCTGTCTGTCTGTCTGTCTGTCTATCTATCTATCTATGTATCTATCTATATTTATCCGTGTATCTATCTATGGATTTTGTTTTTAATATGGAAATGAGGCTATGAATGACTGCATTAAAATGTAGATTATAGATTCTTATTGCACTATGCCTAACCTGGACAATTAGTACTACCAAACATATCTATTGTTGTATCTGGTTAAATGAGAGGCATTGCTTTTATTCACTCTAAGACTTTCAAGGCTGTCAGTGTTTTAAACATCTCTGGGTGTTCTGTAGTCCAAATAATTAATTAATACTCTTGGCACTGGTGATATAAGAAACCAACTTATAGGCCCTAAGGCAGCGCTGTCCAAAAGTTATATGTGCTTTCTGAGCCCTGGAAATGATAATATGTGGTTGATATTGGTATAAGTAAAAGTAGTATTAGTTTTATGTTTCCTTTTACTTTCTTAATAGAATTACTAGGTAAAGCCAGGCGTGGTGGCACACACCTGTGATCCCAGTCACTTGGGAGGCTGAGGCAGGAGGATTGATGTGAGTTGGAGACCAGCCTGGGCTACAAAAGTGAGCTCAAAGCCAGCCTGAACTACACACTGCATAATGAGACCCTGTCTCAAAAAGACAAAAAAAAAGAATTACTAGGTAAAGTTGCCTATGTTGCTGGCACTGTATTTCCATTGAAAGGAGAGAAGTTAGCTAGTGGTTTCCTAGTGGAACTTACTAGTTTATTTAGTAAAGCTTCAATGTGGTAGAGATAGCACAGCAGGCGTTTATGTTTACCTTAATAGGAGAATATGGTGAAAAGATCAGAACGTTTTTAAAAAAGACTTGTCTTCCTCACCTTCCTGAGTGCCTTGTTTTTTCTTTGCCTCTCCTAAACCTCTGAGGGGCACCTGTTCTGACACCAGCTTTAAGCTTCTGTGCCATATCACGCAGAAGGCTCTTGGGAACATACAGTGCCAGCTGTGCGTACCATATGGAAAAACCATACCATATACACTGTAGAGAACATTTCTGAAGCCAGAAGGAGTGTAGAGGAGTGTGTAACTGATCTAGCTTTATCTTTGCCTTGCCATTGAAAGTTTTAATCATTGAAATATCTTTAGGCCATAAATAGAATCATGTAGCAAGATAATTCTAAGTTAAAACCAAATATGTCCTTTTGTTTTTATGTGGACATAGGTCTGTGTATGGATGTATGAAAATATAGGCAGAACATTTGGATACAGATGGGTTTGACTTGCAGTAAAGTGTAGGGAAAGGCTTGTAGAAGTGAATGGAGGTGGGGTATGTCAATCTGCTCAAGCAGAGTTTTTCATATGGAAACAGAGATTTCCTCTTCCCTTGAATAGTTGGAGAGAAAATTCTCTTTCTGCCTCCACCTCATTCAGGTACAGACTCCACTTAGTTGGCTGCCAAAGACTATAGAGAAGGTCATTGTCTTAGAGACTGAGCTGAACCTTGGAGATGTGCTCGCATGCCCCACTGAGCACGACCCACAGTCCCACGTAGGGTGGTACCACTGGGAGCCATATTTCAGCCTGTGTTTTCCTTTGGAGTAACATCTTTCCTTCTTCTTTTCCTTCCACTTCTTCCAGGCAGGACAGGGCTGCTTGCTGATCTCTTGCCCAGTTTTGCTGTGGAGATTATGCCAGGTATTCAGTCATTTAACTCTTTATTTGCTTAATTTGCTATCATTCCATCTGTCTTGCTTTTGCATTAATGACTAATTTCTTGTTTAGTCTATTTACACATGTGTCTATAAATATCTGTGATCTTTTGCAGGATGAACTAAGCCCATTGGAAAAGCGTTTAAAGTGTATTCCTTCTGTTTCTAGGCCTTAAAATAATGATAATTAAACTTGGGCTGAGATGGAGTCCTAGTTCTTCAGTGCCAGGCATCTTGGAAGTCTCCATGTGCACCTCACTATTTCAGCCATACTCAGGGAGCTTCTGAGATTCTTAACAGTCATTATTTTCATGTTTGCCTATTTGTTATTATCCAATCATGTTATTCTGAATTGTGTTTTATCACCTGATTAAAACACTTTTTCAAACCTTAGGAAAGATAGTACTCCTCCAGCACTGAAAAATATACCTTGGGCATGTGGTGGGTGGCACATGCCTATCTCCACAAAACTGTGGAAGGCTAAGGCAGGAAGACCATGAACTTGCACCCAGTCAGAACAACTTAATGAAACCCTGAATCCCTGAGAGCTCCATGGACAATAGTCAAGCACACCTGCCCCAAATATATATCTCTGTCTGTTGTTGTCACTTCAGGTGAATACACCAGCCTACATAAGCCAAATCAGGTTGGTTGAACAATGTATTTCATAATGGAAGGAAGCACAGAGAAAATTAAGAGTAAGGCCACAAGATAGCTCAGCAGACTAAGCGCCTGCTTTGGCAAGCGCAGGGACCAGGGTTTGATACCCTGTCCTGCATGCTGCGCTGGCCCTGCCCTCAGGGTGTGCTGAGGCAACAACTGAGTCTGGCTGTGGTGGCACACACCTGTAACCCCAGCACTGGGGAGACTGAAAACAGGAGGATCATGAGTCTGAGCTGCTGTGTAGTAAGACCCTGTAAGACCTGTACTATATACATAAAATGAAAAATAAATAAATAAATAGTGGTGAAGGCAAAGCCAAACTCAAGAATTAAGAAAGGATGGGATTCAGTCTTATTTTGCAGAGTTTCTGCCAGGGTTGGAAGAGCACCTTAATAGCAGAAGAGAGATACGGAATATTTCCATTGTTTTTGTTTGTTTGTTTGTTTGTTTGTTTGTTTTGTTTTTTGGTATTTTAGGGCCAGGCCTACAGGATGTTCAGGGTCTTACTTCTAGATCCGATTCCTAGTGCTCTGCCTGTTTACAGCCTCCCTAGAGCTGGGATTACAGGTGTGCACCACCACGCCCAGTCTCAATTGCCCTCTCAGCAGTGCCCCAGGGGTGGGGCTGACAAGGCAAACCCAGAGATTGAAACCCTGGCCCCTAAACTTGCCTGCAGGCCTTTTAATCCACTGAGATATCTGGCCAGCCCCTGGCTACTGGTTTTGACTTACTTGATTGTGTAAAATGTGTCCACAGTTGAAGCTTGCTAATCTTTCTTGTGTGAATCTTCCTAGCCCTCTCCCCTTAGCTGGGGAGCCTGTAGCCAGACAGTTTTCCTGCCCTTGCTCCCAAGGACAGAAATAGATAGCGCTTTGTAACCTCCTTATCAAAAGTTCACCTAATTTGTAAGTATTTGCTCACAAAGCAAAGCTTCATGAAAGCATAATGTTGCCTTGTGATGTTTCAAACTAGAAGTTTGCATCTCTGGAGTCTGTGAAAGAGTTACGATATAGTTCATATTGGGGGCCCTATCCACCTGAATTTCCCTCCCTTTGACTACAAGAATCTTTTAGTTGATAATATTCTTTTGTCCTTCAAATGTAACCTGTCAGCCTTCTTCCCTTCAGTGCCTGACAGAAGTTGTAATCACTGCTCCACCCAGCTCGCCAAACCTGCAGGACTTCACTCCTCAGGGAGGCTGAGGCAGAAGGATCACAAGTTCAAGCTCAGCCTGGGAACTTAGATCTGGTCTAAATAGATAGATAGATAGATAGATAGATAGATAGATAGATAGATAGATGGAATGTAGGTCAGTGCAAAAGCCCTGGGATAAATTCCAGTACCACACAAAGAAAACTAAACAGCCCCTCAGTCTCCTATCTGTCCCAAGCCATGTTGTGTTACATTACTGCTAAGGCCTGGACCAGAGCCTCCTGCTATCTACTGGCTTCAGCAAGAAGGGTACAAAGCCAGGACTAAGCCTGGCTAGTCCTTCTGTGCAGAGAGGCTGACCTGTTTCATTTAAATGTATCTGATGGGTAAGTGAGGAAGGACATTCCAGGGATGTACAATGTTTTCTCTCTGAGGAAACTGTTCCAAGCAAAGGTCAAATGATTAAGCTGGGCATGGTGATGCAAGCCTGTAATCCCAGCACTGGGAAGGCTGAGGCAGGAGAATTGGTGTGAGTTCGAGACCAGCGTGGGCTACAAAAGTGAGCTCAAGGCCAGCCTGAACTGCATAGCGAGACCCTGTCTCAAAAAGACAAAAAAAAAAAAAAAAAGGTCAAATGATTTTACACTATCACAAACTGTGGTAACAAAAGTGACACATTTTAAAACTCCCAAATGAATGTCCATTTAATTGAAAGAATCCTTAACCAAAAGAAATAACTTTAAGTGTACTTAAAGCTCATTGTAAAGGGGCGTTCTGACAGATTGTTTTAACTGAAATGAATTGTTTTAGTCTTTCGGCTTTTAAAGGAGAGCCTAGCCCTTTGCACTGGGTCTGTGTGGGTCTCCAGCCAAGTCCTGATAGTGCAGTACTGAGACAATTCACTTGAGGGCCATAGTCACTTTTTATCTAAGCCAAGTATAATTTGTTGCCTTCCTCTTAATCTTTTGGAGGGGCAGATGCAGTCGATTCATGTTCAGCCTCTGGCAGAGCTGTAAAAATAACTGGAGTTAAATCAACAGACTCAGCTACATGCAGGTCATTTGTGTAACCGTTTATCACAGCTCTGAGCCACACTGGCCCATGGCTGTGCCGGCTCAGTCTGATGGGTGCCCTAAGGTGTTCAAACCAAACGCATTATCTGGGGCTGGGGACACTGTCTTCTCCAAGTGAGATGATGTCTCCGGGTTTTTAAAGCCAAATGTAGCTCTCCAGGTATAAACAAGAAGTTTGGATCTCAGTCCCAGTGCTGAGGACAGAAAAGAGTTGGTCAGTAGGGTGAACAAGTGAATACTTTTGGGCCTAGACCACCAGTGATGGTGTAACTGCATTTAAGCATCGATGCCCCTTTCTCAGGATTTACACTTAGTGGACAAGATTAACTTAACTCTAAAAGATAGGTATTCTCAGGACTACCAATGAATGCATAGCCTAGGAGGCAGTCTCTCCCACCAACACTGGCACCAGCAGGAGTCTTTCTGCTCTGATACTACAATCCATTCAGTAAACCTTTCCCAGGTAGGGACCCTGGAATGCCCCCATTGCTTTGTGCTGGTTGTTTTGTGTGCCCAGTGTGAGACCTAGGTAGCCTTCTCCCCTCTTCTCCACTTCTCCAAAGTGTCCAGGTTCCTCTCATGCTCAGCACCCCTCTTGTGTTTAGGGGCTTTGTTCTGTGGGAAGGCCTACTGTCTTCCCCAGGTCCTCCCCTGCCTCTATGCACAGGGAGACATTAATCAGACTGTGCCTTATGCTGGAGTCAGGCCCCTTTGAGTGTGGGTTTCTCTGTGTGTCCTTCCAGAATGGGTGTTTGTCGGCCTGGTGCTCCTGGGAGTCTTCCTCTTCTTCGTCCTCGTGGGGATCTGCTGGTGCCAGTGTTGTCCACACAGCTGCTGCTGCTATGTCCGCTGCCCCTGCTGCCCGGAGTCCTGTTGCTGCCCCCAGGCCTGTGAGTAAAGGAAGAATTAGTGGGGAGATGTGGCGTGACTGGAAGAAATGTCACCTCTCCACCTGACAGCTGTCTACCTCGAGTTCCTCCTTCACTTAGTTTCTTCCACCCCGAAAGTTGGTCATCCCAGCCCCTCTCCTCTGCGTGAGCCTATGGCTTCCGGGATGACCATCTTGTTTTCTTCCTCACCTACGTGTACATCTCTGTGCTTTCTATCCACACCATTGCTCCATGCCTTCACAATTCTCACTGAAATTGCTGCTCAGAGGAAGGGCAGGCCCAGGATGGTGAGGCTATGGGATAATAATTTTCCTTCTTGTTGGGCCACCCAAAGTAGGAAATCTCCCCTGGTTATCCTCTGCCCATGCAGAGAATGTCTTCTGTTATAAACAGAGTGGCAACAACCACCGAGGGCCTCTGGGCACCTTCCAGCAGACACTGATAGCTTTACTTATTCCTGTATGAAATGGGCCACAAAAGGAATTCATCCTCATTTGGGGATTCACCATTTCACCTTCCTAGCCAAGTCCACACAGGCATTACTTCTGTAATGTCTTCTGTAGGGTCCCTTCCTATAAGCCAGTCTTGGAAGACAGAGGCACACTGTGTATGCTTTAGCAATAAAGCAATGTTAGGAGTTTTGATATCATAGAGCAGGGGCCATGCACAAGCCTGTTGCTTGCTGTCCTTCTTCTGAAGAGGCTCTGCCTTTCCCTGGAAGCAGCCCTGAGCAGCCCTGGTGTTAGGCCTGTTTCAGAGGGGTGGAGGCCACCTATGTAGAGAGTAAGCTAGAGTGGGCTGCTGCTGTCACTTGCGATGCTGCAGTGATGGCTCCCAGAGCCATGTGATGAGCCAGTTTCCAGGTACCAAATACTGCAATTCCCTATGTCACTGTCTTTCTGATGGAGCTGGAAGATGCCAGGGGAGAATCCCTGCAGCCCTAGGAGAGCATGCATATGCTCAATAGCCACCCCCCCCCCCGTGCTTCCTTAGAGGCTTTTGGTTGAGGGTTGTGGAAGGTGGGACATGACATAATCTCTGTTGCTCTTCTTCTCCCTCCACAGTGTATGAAGCAGGGAAGGCAGCCAAGGCCGGGTATCCTCCCTCTGTCTCCAGTGTCCCTGGCCCTTACTCTATCCCCTCTGTCCCTTTGGGAGGAGCCCCCTCATCTGGCATGCTGATGGACAAGCCGCATCCACCTCCCTTGGCACCAAGTGACTCCACTGGAGGAAGCCACAGTGGTAAATGTTGTTCCAGCCCCTGCCCCGTGCTTGTCTTGGGCCCCTACACTGATTGCTTGGTGATGAGCCCAGCCAATTTAGTAAAGTGTCCTTGGGGTAGTGTTGATCTCCACTCCAGAAGAGGGACCCTGTCCATTGTGTACTTGTATCTTTGAAGTCTATATTAAGCTTTGCAAGGGCCATGGGACATGGCTGATCCCTGCTTTCTTTATAGGATCTGCAGTAACTAAAACTACAAGGAATATGCAAGCTATGCCTTGAAAGCTGACCATTGGATAAATAATTGTCTCACCACTACCTAATGTTCAGGACTACTAGGTACTGTGTGGGACAGCAGGATAGGTAGGATGTAGTTTCTCTAACAAGCAGTATGGTCTAGTCAGGGAGAGAAAATAGATCATTAAGACTATTGGAGACTGATGTGTATGGGTACTGAGTTCAAAGATGAAAGAGATAAACTGGTTGCAGAGAGGCAGAGAAAGGTGGATTGGGCCTGGAGGAATGGGTAAGACTTAGGGACTATCAGGAGGAAATGTTGGTTATCTCCGGAAAAAGGAAGGCCAGGGCAGTGACGAACCAAGCCTGGAAGAACACAATGTGGAGAACTGACTTGTCAGAATGGCTGGAAGAAGACAGAAGGATACTGTGGAGGCAGCTTAAGATGGCTTTGTAACTCTGAAGAAGCGGTGGGCTTTGTGAGTCAAGCAGGCGAAAGCCCCTGCCAGCAGATTCCCAGGTTGAGAGATGCAGGATGACAGATGAGTAGTAATGGGGAGAGAGGGAGCCTAAGCTCCAGCAGAGTGGTTCAGCTGTGTTATGTGGCCAGCTGCTTATGATGCGGCGAGTGCAAAGTGCTTGGGTAAACCTAGGAGATGATGGCTCAGTGGTCTAAAGCGCCTGCTTGGGAAAGCTTGGGAGGCTTCAGGGACTGCGGTTCGATCCCCAGCACCACATGCTGCGCCAGTCCTGCCCTCAGGGCGGGCTGAGCCAGCCATAAAGATGAGTGAATAACCAAACAGGTTCTGAAACAAGAATAAATAAATAAATAAATAAATTTCTTAAAAAAAAAAAAAAAAAGAAGCAAGGAGATATAAGAGAGGGAACGGGAGGGAGGCTTTGCAGCAACTCTGAGCTGTCAGGTGATACAGACAGGAGTAAAATATTGCTAAAGGGAGTGGATCTCAATGAAGAGCTGCAGCATTTGGTGTCTGATGAATTTGTGCAGAGGTGAGAAAGAGAGGTGGAGGCCCAGAGTGTGGTGGAGAAGTAGGGGACATTCGAACATAGCTTTCCTGGGGCATTTGAACAGGACTGCAGGGTAGTGAAGATTAAGGTTGTACGAGTTGTTGGAGGTTGATGTTTAAATCCATAGACGTGGATGAGCCGCTAGGGCTAGTGAAATGGCATGGAAGGATCTGGACTTCAGAGCGAGAAGGGGAGGGTCCGGCTTACCTAAGGAACCACCAGTACCTGACTGTGGCAGGTGTGGATATCCTCAGTGAGTAACTGGTATTTATGCTTTGCTTCCCCTGGAACTATTAGTAGATTTCTGACGTCTGAGACTAGGAATGAGTCATGAGCTGAGAAGTTAAAGTTAATAATCAAGGACAGCCAGGGAGCTGGAAAGAAAGAGTCAGTGTGGCTCATTCCCCAAAGGACAGAATGGGCAGAAGAGACGCTACTGAGCTCTGTCCCATAGTCTTTACTCGCTACTTTCCCTAATCGTCCTTTGCCTTCCTTCCCCCACAGAATCCTTCCTTCTCTCTCTTTTTTTTTTTAAATTAAGCAACTTATCATAATAAAATGATTCTTATTTGCAGGCTAGCAAATGCTCTTTCCTGTTTTCTGCCTTTTCTCAGTTCCTGTTCATTGCAATTTCATCATTTTGGCCTCATCTTGTCACCTTAACCAACTGCAATTGAAAGTGGCTTTGAAGAGAAGAAAACGTATTATTTCACAAAGCAAGAAATTGCAAAGTAAAGTAGTTCTTGGGTGGCCTAAATGAACAGGTTGCTGGCATTGTTGCAGCACCTCATTCTGCCACTCTTGTTCACCCTGAGTGCCTCCTCTGTCCTTCTTGGCTGGCTCCCCTATAATCCCTGGATGACACTGGAGCTCTAGAGTTCTAGGTACTAAATGTTTTTAGAGTTGCAGAAGCACACTACAGTCCTGTGCTACTTTCCCAGAGAGTGAGAAAGAGTTTTCCAGGTGTTCCTCCACCATCCACTGTAGGGATCCATTGATCTGACTGAGAAGGGTTCAACCCTGGGGAGGCACGGCGGTAGGAATGAGAAAGATAGAAAAGACGAAAAGTTGGGCTAGGTGGTTGTCAGTCTGCCTGATGGGCAAGACTAACTCAGTGCGCCCACAAACCATCCTTTATACTTCTACAAAGTTTACATCCCATGACCCAAGGCTACCAGCAACCAATAGCTAGCTGCCCTGAACCAGACAGGATGTTTTTCTCAACAGGATGTTTTTCTCAGCACTGGGGTAGCTTTCTACTCCAGGCAGGGAGTCCCAGTCCCACCTCCACACACCGGATCAAAGTCCTGGCTTCCTGCGGCTCCCAGCAATCCACTAGACTTCTTTCAGTTTTAGTGACTAGAACCGTGTTTCATGTCCATTCCTAAATCAAATGAATTCGAACTGATCAAGACTCATTTCTTAAATCTGGACAACTATTTTCCTCAGAAGTGAACACAGTCAGTACTACTAGCCAAGTGACAAAAGAAAAATGGCAACCAGGGTCCAGAACAGCCAGTCTGGCCACGTCATGATTATCTGTCTGGGGAGCTAACACAGAGTTCTTCCTGGTCTCCTTAGGTACATTTCAGTACTCATGATCCCCTGGGAAGCATGCGTGGTGGCATTTAGCCAAATTTCCTATTTGAAGGGTAGTATAGGCCACTGTAGATTGTTCTGTAAGAACGTTAAAAGTGTTAAGAAATGCTAGTGTTTAACAATGTAAATTTAGCCACTTTATACTTATACACTACTTTAATTTTAGGGTAGTTGTCTAGGAAGAGTGATTTTTTAGGTCAGATTTGTATACAGTACTCTTCTGAACACTGTATAGTTTAAAAGACATCTTTGATGAGCTATGTATAATGAAGCCAGTTGTTACCAGATGGGAGAGGGAAAAGAGGCCCCCTGATTCCTTCTTCCATTTTTCACAGCAGTTGTTTGAGACTTCCTTTGTTACAATGAAAGAAGACACTGTCCTCCTACCTTGGATCCTCCACCTTCAACATTGTCAAGGTTCTCTGTTTATTGAATGTCCGTACTGTACCTCATTTCTGCTTCAGATCTCCAAGTTTCCATTCTTTAATAAACTCTCCTATCAGCATCAAAACATGCTCAAACCTCATCCTTTAAAATACAATCATGATCTGCAAAAAAATTCTAAAGTCTCTTACTGTTACTTCCCTGACCCTTTTCCCCATTTATAGCGAAACTCCTTCAAAAGATTTTTGAGTATTTAATGACTCTATCTCCTCTGCTCTCACTGGCTCCTCAACTAACTTCCATCTTGCTGTTGCCATTAGGATTCCAGATTCCAGCTCCTACCAGGGTTGCCTGCTTACTAGATCTATTGGAAGCATTCCTATCCTTATCTCCTGTGACTTCTCCAAAGCCTTTCCATCCCTGCCCAGTCATTCCTCCTTGCCCTTCAATCCTTGCCGTCTCTCTACTTCTCTCTTCAGATTCTTACTCCTTTCTGTGTCCTTCTGTTTGGTCTGTATACCACTCTCTGGGAAATCCTCCTTACACTCATAATTTCTGTCCTTTTGTACAAAGTATGATGGAGAAATATGGTATGTGTTCAAATTTTTCAGAAATGTTACATGAAAAGACACTTTGCCTTTGGCTCCTCTCCCCTCAATACTTCCTCTTGCTTCCAACATACTCATCCAGTTGTTTTTGCCATTTTCTAAAGCAAGGAGTCTCTTTTCTTGAGTATCTTTTGTTGCTCGGCCCTGGGAACCTTGGTGTCTTGAATATATTAAAAACATTTACTTTTCTTGGTCATTTTGATTTTCAGAAAGAGCCAAAAGTCATGTAGTGACATGTCTGATAAATAAGGTGATTGAGGACCCACAGTGATGCTTTTATGAGCCTGCCTTCCCATTGCCTGGCACTGATAGTTCTGATCAGAGTTCTTAGAGATAACTTCCAGAACTGCTTCAGAGGGTGGAACAGACAACTTGTTAGAAGTCAGGAGAAATAGTTTGTGGAGAATTGATGAATATATATACATATATATATATATATATATATATATATATATATATTTTTTTTTTTTTTTTTTTTTTTTTTTTGCGACAGTCTTGCAATTTGGTTTAGTGCCATTGTCCAACTTACTATGTAGCCCATGCTGGCCTCAAACTCACAGTGATTCTCCTGCCTTGTACTCCTAAGTGCTAGAACTACAAGGGTGTGCTACAACACCTGACTCTGCAATACACTTAAATTTAAATATTCAAGGGCTGGTGAGATAGCTCAGCAGACTAAGTGCTTGCTTAGGCCAACACAAGGACCCAGCTTTGTTCCCTGAGACTGGGCATGGTGGCTCATGCCTGTAATCCTAGTGCTAAGGAGGGTCAGGACCAAGAAGACAGCTCAGTGGCATAAGCACCTGCCTGGCATACACAAAGTCAGAGTTTGATATCCAGTGTCAAAAAAAAAAAAAAAAAAAAAAGAAAGAAAAAAAAGAAAAGGATCACTGTGAGTCTGAGCTGTATACTGAGACCCTTTACCAAATACATAAAAAATTAAATATATTATTTTTTAAACCTTCTTATATGTATATCCTGATGATTCCCAATTATTACCTGTAGCCTCTCTCCTGCCCCTTATCCCCCTGTATCAGCTGCTTCTGGACGTCTCTACCTGGTGTCTTATAAGCACTTAAGCCTCAGCTTCCAGGAAACAGACTTAAGCTGTGGCTTCTCCACTTTGAATGTGATTCTATGTTATCTTACTTCCAAGGATGACCTCGTTGTTAACCTACTGGCTAAACCAGAAGAAAAGACTTCATCCTTTCGCCGCCTTTAGCACTCTCTTCCCTCATCCAGCTGGCCCCTGGAGTCCTTCAGCCTTCAGAGTACCTCAGGATGACCCTGAATTGGTTTCCTTTCTTTGGTTTCTTCTCCAGTCCTGGTCTGTGCTGCCACTCCCCCCATATCACTTAGAGCAGCTGTCCCCTCCTTGCTGTCCTCTGTGTGTGCCTTACTGTAATCCATTTTACTTCAGTCTACCTGGCTTCCACTCATCTTTTGAAAGAACTGAGTAGATGAGTAGGGTTTTAAAATGCCATATTCAAAACTATACATATATATATATATATATATATATATATATATATATATGTATATATATCCCTACTGTATATGTACAGAGAATATGCAAATTTTAAGAATCACTTCTCCCACAATTGAGCTGCTGTCACCCCGGGGGTGGATTCTGGCAGCTGTTCCATCCTCCATAAACAGCTTCGCTGAGCTCATTAAGAGAGGACAGGAAGAACAAGGCTCTATCCATGGAAGTCTACCTCAGAGATTTCTTTTGCAAGTTGGATTTTGTCTGAGAAGGGGGAAATTAGCTAAAAAAAAAAAAAATACTTGCATCTTAATTGGGTCAAAAGTAGCAGCTTAAATCTTCTAACAATACGAATTTTAAAAATTATACTTTGGTATCACAGGGAAGATGCCCCTATTCTTACTCTTGAAGTCCAAGTAGGCAAGGCTAATGGGAGGAGGAGTTGAAGTAGGAAAAGCCACAGCTGCAAAAGAACCAGACCAAGCTTGAAAGCAGAAACAAATCATGCTTGACTCCAAGCTAAAACCTTACCAGGAAAAAAGTCAGTTTCCAAATATGCTGGCCTTAGGCCAGTCATCTAGAACATTTCTTGCTAAAATATCACCCACATCAGAGAGCACTCTGATCTTCAAAGTACAGACAAACATCAATCTGATGCCATCCTATATATTTTTTTAATTAAAAGAAACATTATTGAATGCCCACCAGTTTACCCTTCCTCCAGGAATTTACAGTCTAGCAGAATGATTGCTGGGGACTGGTGAATGGAGATAAATTGAATAACAAGTACAAGGCAGTGTACGATAAGGTATGGGGTGGGGCAGGCTCAGAAAGGAACATCTTGCTTTGGAGAGGAGGGATCAAGACAGGGTCTCTGCTGCTTCATATGCTCCTGGGCATATGTGTGACACAAAGCCAGGTTCTGGCAGGATGAGCAAATAACTTAGCATGTCATGCAAATTCTCAGCTTACCATTAAGAAAAGAAGTGTGTGTTTCTAAAAGGAAGAGTAACCTAGACTCTTCAGTTGCTGAGCCCAAATGATAATGCCCCAGAAGTCTAATGATCAATCTTTTTTTTTTTTTTGACAAATTTGACTTAATTTGAATTTCTGAAGTCATAGATGGCTGTGACTGAGAAGTCAGCACTGAGAGTATCTAGCACAGGGGCATCTCTTTCAAATGCCATTATTGAAAGGCCAAACTCTTTGTTTTCATTTGTGGCTGTAGCTATTGTAACTTTTCAGAGACCTGATAACCTATGCACACAGTCAAATTTCTACCATAATGTGCAGTGTAATTTTGTTTTTAATGGCATAGAAAACAATCTAAGCTTCAGTCCAAGTGGCAATTAACTGAGAATCCTCCAGCTGTAGTTCAGTGCAGCTGCCTTCTACCCCTACCAGGGGAGAGCTGGTATGAAGTTGCATATTGCACCAACCCTTCCCCCATGATCTATGTCACAGGTCTCTGAAGACTCACCGTGGTTTCACATATTAAGAACACCTAGATAAAGCCACTGTTGTGGGTAGAGTAGGCCTCTCCCCAGGCCCACATACATGCTAGTGCTCTTTACTTAATCATCAGTGATAATAACCACAAACTTACCCTTCCTGATCAAAATGCTTCAGTTAACCTCCCAAGTGGATGATGTACATGCCATCCTTCATAATTCATGAAATATAGTCTCTGTTCCTAGTTTTTCTTTGCTCATTCATTCACTTTACTCATTAAATGAATGCATTCACCAGAACACATGTTTTGAATGTCTGTAATGTGCTAGGCTCTTTGCTAGGTGCTAGTGATACATGATAGGTGAAAAGTCTTCATGAAGTTTTATCTCTATAGATGGACAGTACTGAAACTACTCTTTCCAAAAAACTATAACCCTGCTCCATTCTTGAGCTGGCAGTAATTCAACTTTTTATTTTTATTTTTATTTTTTATTATGGCCAGCCCAGCCTGCTCTTGGGGTAGGGCTGGCGCAGCATGTGGTGCCAGGGATTGAACCACAGTCCCTGTGGTTACCTAAGCTTGCCTAAGCAGTTGCTTTAAACCTCTGAGCCATCTTGCTGACCCCAGTAATTCAACATTTATGAAGGCCCTGCTATCTTTAAAACATGGTCCTAGGCACACAGAGATCCATCCTGAATGATGATTCTTATATGTTAAGAATTTTGATAGTAGACATTTATCTGAGTAACTTGAAACAATCCCAAGTATGTTAAGGCCTAAAATAAAAGTTTAAACTAAATTACTGTAAGTTTGGAAAGAGATCACAAGAGAAAGATAAAGCTTATCCAACTAAAAAAATGTTAAAAAGTCTTTGGATGATGAGGCTGTGTTTGAGCTTCCATGAATAATTATGAAGATTTCCATGTGCTCTACTGATGTGGTCTTATCTGTCCTCTCTTTTTTAAAAGATTATTTAAAATGGATGAAATATTATTTGTATTTTATAGACAAGAAAACTGAGTTACAACAAGTCGTCATTTACTTGCGGTTCCTCAGTAAACCAGTGACAGCAAGACCACCCACGAGATGCCCAATTCCCCATTTCCCAGCCCTATCTCACCCACTAGATGTAACTGCCTTGGTACAGACATAGCAGTTCTGTGGGATAATTACATTTTAATTGAAATGTCTGTACTACGCTCTAAACGCCTCTGCAGAGAGAGAAGAATGTGTAGCTTGATAAATAAAATCATTTCTGCTAATAAGTGCTTCCGCATTAGGATTATGGCTTTAACTTCCCAGAGAAGGTACCACTAAAAAGCATGGGCTGAGATTTGTTAAGTTTTCCTAAGCAATTTTATAATTTGAGGTGGCTGTGGACTGCCCAGTATGTTCTTATACAGAACATCAGTGCACCTGCAAATAAGTGTGTGGGCAACTTCTCTGTCTTCAGTGCCTGGGTTGTGGAATGTTATATTTTAATCTTCTACCTAAATAGCTTGTGGCCTGGGGATGGGGCTTTGCCCACAGTCCTGGTAACAAGCCCAGAGACTGCACAGCAGGATTTTCTCTGGAGCACATGCAGTCATGTGTTTTCCTTCTATTTGCCTCACTTCAGTGACAGGGAGTGTTGAGCCTGGGTTTCTGACTTTCATCCCATGGTATAGTCCCCCTGGCTGGGAGACAGGACCTGCTGAAGGCCAGACCACCATCCCACCATCTGTGACTCACCTGAGAGCATTTTCTGCTCTGGGCTTTGCTTAGTTTTCTTTGTCATCTCTCTCTCTCTCTCTCTCTCTCTCTCTCTCTCTCTCTCTCTCTCTCTCTCTCTCT